>JASAND010029902.1:0-138060 GCA_030248195.1 Trissonchulus latispiculum | reverse complement strand
CGGGAATGCACGAAAATTGCAGATGAAAAATGATTTATTAAAATTAAAAAATTTTTACTGCTAAAAGTTGATCATTGTTAGAAAAATCCAGGACCTCCTTTTTGCGAGAAAACTCGGTGAAATTTTGCTTAATAAAATGAAAATTTACAATTTCATACTCACAGTTCAAGTTCTGTGCGGGCGGATAATTGGAATCGATGTGTTTCAACACTATCACCAATTTCAAATCTTTTGGGAGGAAAACGTTTTGTTTCAGTTTATAATAGATTATAAGAGATAAGAGTGACACAATTTCCAAAGGTTTTTTTGAATACACAAAAACTTTTCTGTTAACTGATTGTCAAGTCACTTCTAAACACTAAAGGAACATCAATCCTAATTGGCTTACAATGGGTCTCCTAAGAAATATTTCGTTTCAGTCACGAATTAGTTTTAATAGCTAGTTGACACTATGCTAAACCTAGGCCTGATTAGCTTCTGGGAGAGAAGTTTAGCAACCCAACTGACCATTCGGGTGTTACCACTGCCGCTGGTTCGGTTTCCAGGCTGGGCTTTTCGTTTTCTCTAATTTTGTACAGTCGAGCATACATATTTTAACTTTTATCCAAAACAACACAATTGTGATTTTCTGTATGGAGAAATTCTCGTGTCAATCGGCGTGTGTTTTCTATTTTTGGTTTACGAAAAGATTACTACCAAGAGTGTAGAAGCTGCATCCTTGGGGCAGTGAATATGTTTCGTCTGAACTCTGATGGAACATCACATTCTCGAAGTTTTGCCGGTCACAGTCACTTGACGAACGCCATCTCGGCACTTCCAATTCATCTGCAAACTGTTGCAAGAACGTGGAGCAATTTGGAAATGAGCCAGGTTTTTATATTTTAGACCAGGAGCTCCGTACAGTACTCGGCGGGTCGGGCCTAGCCGACAACAGCCGCGTCGGGCCCATCACGGGACAAAATCTCACGGGGTCGCGGCCCAAGTAGTTTTACAATTTTGTATGTAGTTGGTCATAATTCCATTTTGCCAAAATGTCAGTTACGACTTTTTGGCTTTGGACGGCAGAAATTTACCTAGACTTAACGGATTGCGGGAACGTTGTCGGCCGAGCGTTAAAGGTTTTGGCAAAGCTTACAAGTTGTGAAAGTAACAATTTTAAGCTTGGTGGCCAGTTGAAAACTACCGGAACAGCTTCGGGACCCGGTATTGTGCGAACGTACTTATAGTTACGATAGTTCAAATAATATATCGAATATATACACAAGGATGGGTCTAATCTAATCTAATCTAATCTAATCTAATTCAATCTAATAATATAATATAATATAATATAATATAATATAATATAATATAATATAATATAATATAATATAATATAATATAATATAATATAATATAAATATATATTATATTATATATAATATAGTGTTGTATTATAACATTACATCTATTATAGTATCCCAAAAATCTGAAAAATCATACTCAATCATTTCAGGCCTAATCAGTCAAGAAGTCCCAAAACTGAACACTAACCGTTAATCACTGGTTAAATGAGTATTTTATGCAATTAAGTTTCGTTATGCGACAATTTAAATAGTCATGTAAGTTAACCCTAAAATAAAAATGCGGAAAAAAATGCTCTCACCGACAAGTAGTTAATATAAGTTGTACCCTATTTCATAATTATTAGCTCGACCGCGGCAGGCACCAGATTACTTAAATTTTATACGGTTTTCAGAAGAGGTTTTTCCCAACATTTATTGCATGATTCACTGAAAGGCTGTCAGCCGAATTCCAAATGCTAATCGATACTAGGGAAAAAGTTATTAAATTCCTATTGAAAATGCCACTACGATTGCCACAGTTTCGAGAGAGCAGTAGTCACCAACCACGTTTTTGGACGTGTGATACATTAAAAACCAAGAATCTATAAAAAGGAAGAGTGAGACACTCGTCCCTTCCTGTGCGCCGCTTGCATGCCTCGCATTGCAGCAGGGGTTTCTCAGCGTGTGCTACGCTGAAATTTTTCAAAAACATTCGTTTTTCAAATTAAATACGATAAATTGAGCTAAGAAAGTCGTACAGCGGCAATTTATATTTTTGTTGCGTAGAATGAGATCTAACGATATAAAAATGAGTGTAGCTTCCCGGTTCTACATCTCTTGCAAATCTGGCAACAACGTAAAGCATTTTAAAGAAATATATAATGAAATTCCTAAAGGTTTCCCGGAAAGGATGTTTTATTGCCGGATTTTAAAGTGATTACCTGAACTAAACTATATAATTTTTATAATGTTAAAAAAATATCCTCATTCTACGCAACATATGTAATGATATAAAAATTATTGCTGTGCGATTTTCGCAGCTCAAGTTATAGTATTTTAATTTTTCGAAAGCGAATGCTTTTGAAAAATTTCAGCGTAGTATGCTTCCACGCTGAGAAGCCGCCACCTTTGTGATTTTGGCTCGAATGTTTTGAGTTCGAGCATATTGCGAGCTTAAAATGCTAGAAAAGGACGAGTGTCTCACTCTTGCTTTCATAGATTCTTCACTAGAACCCAATTATTAGTCACCACTTACCAGACCTAAAACTTGACCGATTGAGCTTAAATCTCGATAAGAGTTCTTTGTTTAGTTTCGATTACGAGTTCTTTGTTTAGTTTAAAGAACACGTTATTGCGCAAAAGGGTGGCACAAAATATCCTACAAAAGCTTTTCTGGAGGTTTCAGTAGATCACACACAAGTGTGCAACAGTGAAATGAAAAGAAAACAGTAGACACAAATCTCAAACGAGCCGTACTCGACTACTAATCTCCTTGCGTGGAAGACGGATTGTGCTAACTCCGCCGCCTCCCCCAAGCCTAAACGGAACTTTGGACCTTCCCACGAGCTTAACCCTGGTCAGAATCGAAGAATGAGCTTGGACTTAATTTTAATTTCACGGGTAACTCAAGTTTCCTCTTGGAATTTCGAGTAACATAATCGAGAACTTAAGAGAAGAAACTAATGCTCATATCAATGAGAACGATAATACTAACGACATCGTACTGACTGCGTAAAGCAAATAAATACGAGTAAAACAAAACTTACTTTACTATATTTTACAAGCAAAAGTTAGTCAGAGCCGTCATAAATTCAGATTGGATACTAGGATCCAAAGTTATTGAAGCACGGACAATTGTTAACCCTTCAGCCTAGTAGACCTTTCCAATACATTTATGACCACACACGACACGACAATCCCCATTTGTTTCAATTGAACTCAAAATTACAATTCCGCGTCAGAATAATTTCAATGTCTCAGATTCCGACAAATGGCAGAGGCTGGACAATTGGTTGAACTAAATTCACGCTTTCATTCAAAGTTTTATTTTGAAGGTCCCATTACTAATAAAAAATATATGATGTGATAATTGAAATTCGAACGAAAATCGGAAAAAGTGTTTGTACAAAAGTGTGATTTTTTGGTTTTGGATAGTACAATCTTGATCTAAAAACCTCGTAAATAAAAATTGGGGGACCAGACAATAGAAAGCGGATATTGGTAGAATTTGCAGACGGCAAACTTACTGTAGACATTGACAAATTATTGTAAACGTTAGTGCCTGCTGACAATCCAGATAATTCTTAATTCAATTGTGCTAACCGGTAATATAAAGGTCAACTAATGAAAAGCAACATGCAACAGTACTGTGTTGGTATAGTATGCCAATACTCTCGATATCTAGTTAAACAGGTATCAACGAAGTCCAGGGAAATTTCGGTAAGTGTAGCAACAATCAATCTACAACCCCTGACTGGACATCCTTACGACTATGAAATAGTGGTTGCGGTTTTCCAGAAGTCAGCGTCTGCCCCAGCCCCATTTCCGAAAGTCGGTCACTTGGGAAAGGTTGCACAAACTTTAAATATTTAAAAACTCATACTCAGTCACTCCGAGAAACATTAACATTGATTTCGACACAGCAATACTAATACCACCAAAATCAGAATCAGTAAAATCAGAAATCAAGTTTTCACGTTCTCCGAGGAATTCTTCCTATGACAGTACTTGTAGAAGAAATTCTCGCATGTGATCAAAAATTCTGTAAGTGTTCACGACAGAATATCTCAAAATTCTGATGCCGAATTAGGGAACTAATTCTAGGCTACCAAAATAATAAAAATGTCGTTTCAACCTAAACAGTTTAGTTTCCAGTGATGAAATTCCTGTCCGGATAATACAGTTTGAAATTGTCTGAAATCTGTCTTCTAATCACACTTTGTGCAAAAAACCATAAATTATAACTGTAATTGTTAACTACATACTGATAAACTGTCTTCACATGATTGTTTATAACTTTTTAAAGTTAGCTAGACTTCAATACACTCTGGAAAATCGAATAATATCCCAACACGACTTCGCTATTAACTGAAAATCAGTGTCAGAAAAGGACGGTTTCAACCAATTTTCCTACTGAAGTTCTGTACCACGACTCTATGATTACAGCATAAAATTACCGAAACTCTGTTAAAGTCGGGTCTAAAAGTCCAGATGGCCAAATGATTGGATAATCAGTGAGCAAAAAGTGGATGTTTTATCGATCATTGTTAAACACTTGTTCTCTAGTTTTTTCAAATACCCCTCGTGGCACAAAACTATAGAGTGAAACTTGCGTATCTACAACAGTAATTTGACACTGTGATTGAACAAATTGTCAATGTGGTCACCCGGTTATGGCACGCGTCCTGTTATGGCACTAGTTTTCAGTTCTGTTATGGCACTGCTGAGATCAGTAATGACACTTATGAATTCAAGCTATGGCACTAAGAGATGCCTTAGCACTAATGGACTAAATAGCATAAACTACATAAAGATATGTACATAACATTTTAAGGCAGAGAAATCAGCTCATACCCACATATTTTCCCTGGTTACGGCAAAGTCTACTGATGATACTATTTGCCTGTGATTGTGCCAATTGACTCACTCCAGGAAGCCAACGTGAACCAGAAACGTTGAATCATACAATATGAAGCAAACTGACTCCACAATGAGCTCATTTGAAGAAATCGCCTTTTCATGAATGAGGCAAAAGAGGAAAACTTCTAGCAGGTGGAGTTAACGCGAGTTGGGACAATTCATTTTAACTGTATTCTGCTCTCCTGACCTAGCTTTCTTGAAGTCCATGGGACGTATGTAGAGTAGAGTTGAACAACTAGTTATTATACAAAACAATGCAAACAATATATCATAGTTAACAATTTTTCAGAGATCGTTCTCAAGCCACTTTTCTGAACGACAACAATTTTTTTATTTGAAACGTTGCATTGGAATCACTACTGAAAACTTCTACATTAATTATTTTCTGAAAATTGATAGCGTATATAGCGCATCAAGTAGCGTGCACAAACAAAAGTATGGGATCCCAATTTACTAAGCGCTGCTACAAAGCTATTCAACTTCCCCATACCCTGTCCTATGGCAGTGGCATCTTACCTACCGTATTGAGATCTGAAACTATTATGGCGCGCTGTTCGTGCTGGAATTCGCAAACAACCAGGAACGTGGAGGCGTGTTCATAGAAATAATCATACTTACTCTCCTTCCCAACTTTTACATATTAGGCCCCCCCAACTCTTGGCTTGGCACTGATGCAAACTGCCAATGAAGACGATATATTGTTAGACGTTTCAGTATCATAAATGGGTGAGTATGCGTCTAAGCTACACTCCGTAGGGTGATACCTTTTGCATCATAACACGAAGGCATATTAATTGAGTCAGCCCGTGCGTAGCTGGCGTGGTGGGATCCCCCTACCTGGAAGCTCATCTCGAGAAAGGGTGGCTCATCAACTCCCCAATCGGACTCCGATTTGACAATATCTGGAAGCATCTGGTTTTCCCCTTCCCTGCACTAATGTCTGGCTTGGCCCCACTACCAGGGGTAAGGCAGTAAATGGGCAGATAAATTTGGGGGGTACACGATAATGGGAGTCTCCACAGTATTTCGTCTTGTGGAATACCAGTGCACTATCACTTTGTCATTAGTTTATACTTTGTATTAGGGTACATAGAAAGAAAAGAGTGAGAAAATATCATACCTCACGAGAATCGATAGCTATTCCAGTGTCGGAGCACTTTTCAACAAATTTCAACCTTCAATGCCCGCCGTAGGTTTTAGCGAAACCATGCACGCATGACTGTCAGCTTCTCACTAGCAGAAAGTTCTAAAAAAACTTTTCAAGAAAATTGCCGACAAAGTTACTCCATGAGTCTCGAAACCTCCTGGAAGAAACTTTGACAAGATAACCAATCTTTTGGCTAATTTCTTTGGCCTAATTATTCTCCAAGTTGTGCCACACTTAAAGGGGTGGTAGCTCAAATGACCCATTTATTTTAACAACTTTTTCTTAGACTAATTACCCAAAATTTTCAAAATGTTTCAGAAGAATCTGAACCGACAAAGAGAGGCCTCGTTCTGTCAAAGTGCAGTCTAAGCTTCAACTATGCTGTAATTGCCTTTCGGAATACTTGTTTAAAGTGCACATGTTTGGCTGTCACAAAACCCCATAGGTCAAACCGTCATAGCTCTAAATTTGTCAGAAAATTAGAATGTTTCACGTAGAACTCCAGAATAAAAGCTGACAACGGAAACTACTGCTTTAATATTTTCTTATCACTGATTCAAAAAACATATTTGTCTGGAATCCGCAAGCTTAATTAATTTAGGAGATAATCCGTCTGTTCACTGGCATTCCCTCAAGCTCAAACACGAGCAGACACAAATTAGCGCACGCAGGCTTTGTATCTGAACACAGCTTTTAACACGTGAAGATACCACGAGTGTTGCCTGCACGTCGTCGTCATCATAGCAAAGTCATGAAAAACATGAGCGAGCATGTGCCTGCAATTGGTAACAGAAGAAGTCCCTGCCAAGCTGTCACACTAGAGTGTCTGCAAATGTACTCTTGGTAGCAGTATGTCTGTAAAACTTACAAAAGGTTGGGCAAAAAGACTGGGCATTTGCGGCAAATAACAGCAATGATATGCTAGGTAGAGATGCAGCTTGGGATTTCTCAGCATAAACGAAGTGAAAACTGTTGAAGTAAGCGCGCAGCATAATACGAACAGAAAGTTTATCAGCGCTTAATCAGCTGGATGGTTGGAAAGAATTGCACTTATCAAATACCTAAGAGACTGGTTATTCCATTGACCTAAGAGGCCGGGTTTCAACTTGGTGATAGCATCTGGCAAAACACAGTTAAGAAACCTTTGGACTCCATGGTTCTTAATCAGCTCGTTTTTAGCAAAAAATACAATACCTGAACTTTTTTTGCATATCAGCAGGCATCATTATAAGGCACAACTTCTGGAGCAGATTTCGGTAGCCAAAATATGGGTGTAGCTAAAGTAAAATCTCTAAGGTGAAATGTTGACCATCTGATCTAAGATACATAGGTAAATTTTCAATTTATTGTTTCTAAGCAACCTGAATATTTTAATCTTTTACAAAATCCAAATAACTTTTAAAACTTAAATTTCGCCTAAATTCTCAAGTCTCAGGCCACTAAAACTATTTACGATGTTCAATTTTCAATTAACATTTGGTTACTGAATTGTTGACAATTGAACATAATCTTATGGGTAAAATTGCGTTGGGGCGCCCGTGAACTTAGGTCATTTTAATTTAGTGCATTAGGGCGCTCAAATAGTGCGTTAGGGCGCCCATTACCCCCAAACCCCTAAATGCTAAATCAAACAGTTTTCAGATTTATTTTGCTCAGCGCCCCCCAGATAACCCCGTATTCATGTCAAAATCGAAGACAAAATTTCTTCGGGACCTCTTGCAGATGAAAAAAATCTAATTTCGCGAAATCGAAAAATTTGGCAATATATTTTTACTTCAAAGTGGTCTATAACATGGCTGTACCAAATGTTAGCTCCGCATTTGGGCCAAGCTTTAAGAATTTTAGAGGTGGGGAGTAAGCTTTAAAAACCCGGTATGGTATCAATTTGCGCAGATTTCTGAAATCCTTGTTGAAAATGGTTTATGGTCTCAGCTGTGCCTTCACTGTACCTAGAAAGTAGTTAAAGTTTGAGTAAAATCACTAAAATGTCCACATTTCAAGCTTTAAAATGCTGTATTATTTCCTGTATAAGTCCTTAAATTGAGCAAGTTGTGAAGTTATGAGGTTTTGAAGGGGACTGCACTAAGCGTAACCAATACCTTAAGGTGCTGGTATATCTTGGTGTAAATTCGACCCTACCGGCTTCAATTTCTTGTGAAATTAGATTATACTTTCCAAATATATTATTTTGTTGCACTTTAACATTCCGGAATCAGTCCCGGATTTTTAGGTGAAAATATAAGAGATGTTTTATTTTGGCCTTAGTCTCCCAGTAGGTAGACGAGGCACCGGATTGGTTGTTTTCTAGATGGAATGAGGACACGAAGATGAACATTTTAATTGCTTTTATACCCCTAAAGCTGTCTGTTGTGGTTAAGCCAAAAACAATTTTGGGGTTCAAGATGCCTGTTTTCGAGGACGTTTACTCAAAATTACTGCGAAATTTTACGGAAAAATTTGGTTTATTTATATTCAATTGATACGCAGTTAAATTTGCCTTACTCTTGCCATAAATCCTTTTGCCAGTACTTTTTAGCTGTAGTTCATTGCCTTAAGCTGGAGATTTGGCCGAAAAACCATTTTGGCAAAACTGCGATTAGTTTATTTTTTAACATCGACTTCTCAGAATCTACCCACTGGATTCTGGTGACTTTTGGCAGAATAAAAATTTGCGTATTACGGATGGACGTTTTCTCGGTTTGAGCTAAAGCGTCGCCAGTTGCGAGTAAACTCAATGCACAGCTGCGAAATTCGGTGTCATTGCGATGTTCCTCGGCCCTTATGTCCTTCATATCATGGTACAATACATTTTGGGCAATCCTGCATTTTTGAGAATTGATGTTCGAAAATCGACGGTCGTATTTAGCTGGTATGCCAAAAATATGCCATTTTGCTAGTTTCATAAGTTGAGGTGAGTTTCACATTAAGCTTAAAAATTATGTTTAGATCACGTCCCAACTCCAAAAATTGCGAAAGCTCCAGTGTTTCAAAAAGCAGTGCACAAAGGCTACCGTCCTACACGACCACCTTAACCAAGCTTTCATAGATTTCAATCAAATAATGACTGCTAAATTAGTTTTTGTACAATTGAACTGCCCGAAAAGTTGTTGTTCCAACGGAAAAAAGGAGAGAGCATGTGGAGCAACCGAAATTACAGTATGCTTGATACAAAAGTATAGTTGGACAGGCGATATCGGCTGGAGCTTTAAGACGACGCAAGGATGGGAAACGGAGCAACTAAAATCGCAGTAAGCGTCAAACAAACAAATGGAGAAAGAGATGAAGCAAATGAGGAAATTAATGTTAATTCTATAATTTTGTTGAATTAACAATTGTTGCAACATTTTACGCAACATGCGCACGGAACTGTCACATAAAATATACAATAAAGGGAATGAATAAAAGTTAATGTTTAAGCAAAGAATGATTAGGCGTTGGCTTTCTGCTTTCCTTCGTCCGCGTGTCCGTTTTCGGAGTCCCATTTGAACCGTTGACATCCTTCCGTTTAGAACTGCGTTTTTCCGTTTCTCCGTTCATCCGTTCACGTTAGTATTTAAGCAGAGACGGATTGGACGATTCCCCACAATATGGCTTTCTGCTTTCCTACGTCCGCTTGCCTGTTTTCCGGAGTACCGTTTTTGGCCTTGAGGCATGCCTGAACAGTTGACATCGTTCCTTTTACAACCATACATGTGCTTGGGGGGGGGGGGTGGGGGGTCGGGGGTTTCACCCCTCCCCCCAGACCTGGAGCTCACCTCCCCAAGAGGGGTCCCTCACCCCCCCCCCCTCAGAATCCGGATTTTTCCGGTTTTTTGGGCAAAAAACCAGAAACATCCGGTTTTCCTCCGGCGGCCTTTGCCTTCACCCCTCCCCCCCAGAATTTCCCCTCCTTACCTTATCCTTAAACAGAATTCCCAGAATGTCTGTTTACAACTGCGCTTCTCCATTTCTCCATTCATCCGTTCGCCCGTTGCCGCGAAGAGATGGAGCACGAAGTTTATCCCGTTCCTTTGCTTTGTTCAGAAAATGAGCACCAGTTTTGTGGGTCGTGTTCAAGCAATCTTCTCAATTAATGAGAATTATTCAGATTTACATATGCCATGCTTTGACACAGAGTTAATTTAAGGACACAACCCTAATATAGATTGTTGGTAAAAATGGAGATCCAGTATTTTCTTAGCTCCATGAGGTTTAAGTTCAAATGAAGGTGTTGAAGGAAAATCCGGGAAAGATGTTATTGCCAGTGAAGACTTGAGAAGTTAGGCGAAATTTAAGTTTAAAATAAATGAAAGTTATTGGATTTTGTAAAGGTTAAAATATTCAGGTTGCTTAAAAACAATAGAATTGAAAATTTACCTATGCTAAATCTTAGATCAAATGGTCAAACATTTCACCACCTTAGCGGGGGAGTACTACTTTAGCTACACCCTATATTTTGGCTACCGAGCTGCTTCAAAGTTGTGCCTTTATAATGATGCCTGCTGATATGCAAAAGTTCAGAATGTATTTGCCTAAGGAATATTTTCATTGATAAAAACCTATTGTTAGCTGATTAAATTATGGGGTCCTAAAGGTTTCTTATCTATGTTTGCTGTCTATCATAAGTTGAAACCCGGCGCCTTAAGTTTAATGGGAAACAACCGATGCCATGATACGGTATAAAGTGCAATTCTTCCCGCACCATCCAGCTGATTAAGCGCTGATAAAACTCTGTTCGTATATCAATGCTGCGCCGCTTTACTTCAACAGTTTTCACTTCGTTTATGCAGAGAAAATCACCCAAGCATCTCTACCCTGCTATTATCACTGTGCTGTACAATTTGCCGCAAACAGTCTTTGCTTGGCACCTTTGTAAGTTTTACAGACATTACTGCTACCAAGAGTACATTTGCAGATAATTATAGTGTGACAGCTGGCAGGTTCTCTGTTACCAATTGCAGGCACATGCTCTGCTCATGACTTTCATGACTTTGCTCATGACATGACTGAAACGACGTGCGACAGCACTCGTGGTATCTTCACGTGTTAAAGCGTGTTCAGATACAAAGCCTGCGTGCGCCTAATTTGTGTCTGCTTCGTGTTTTAGATTGAGGGAATGCTAGGGAATGAGACGATTATCTCCTAAATTCAATTAAGCTGCGGATTCCAGACAAATATGTTTTTGAATCAATGATAAGAAAATATTAAAGCAGTAGTTTCGTTGTCAGCTTTTATTCTGGAGCTTCTACGTGAGTCATTCTAATTTTCTGACAAATTTGGGGCTATGACGGTTTGACTCTATGGGTTTTGTGACAGCGAACATGGTGCACTGCAAAACAAGTATTCGAAAAGCAAGTACAGCATAGTTAAGCTTAGACTGCACTTTGACAAATTAGGCCTTTCTTTTGTCGGTTTAGTTCTTCTGAAACATTTTGAAAAATTTAGTTGGGTAATTAGTCTAAGAAAAAGTTGTTAAAATAAATGGGAGTCATTTGGTACCACCCCGGCGGCGGAAACTGCAGAATAATTAGGCCAAAGAAAATTAGCCAAAAGATTGGTTATCTTGTCAAAGTTTCTTCAGGAGGTTTGTTAATCATATAATGCTTTTGGCAACTTTCTTGAAAAGTTCTTTTATTATAGGTACAACTTTCTGCTAGTGAAGCTGACAGTCATGCGTGCATGATTTCGCTAAAACTTACGGCGGGCATTGAAGGTTGAAATTTGCTTGAAAACTGCTTCCGACCTTTGGAATAGCAAACCAACAAATATCTGATTCGTGAGGTATGATGTTTTCTCACTCTTTCTTTCTATGTACCTAATACAAGTATAAACTAATGACAAAAGTGATAGTGCACTGGTATTCCACAAGACGAAATACTGTGGAGACTCCCATTATCTATGCCCCCCCTAAATTTATCTGCCCATTTACACTGCCTCTTAGCCCCAGGTAGTGGGGCCTGACCAGACATGTGCAGGAAGGGGAAAACCGGATGCTTCCAGCTATTTGTCCAAAATACCGGAATAATCCGGATTCAGGGGGGGGGGTGGTGAGCCACCTTTCTTTGAATGAGCTCCAGGTAGGGGGATCCCACCTCAACCCCGCCCAGCACGTATATGGGCCTGACTCAATTAATATGCCTTCGTGATATGATGCAAAAGGTAACAATCACCTCACGGAGTGTAGCTTAGATGAATTACGTCCCATGTTCCATGAATTACGAAACGTCTAACAATATATCGTCTTCATTGCGAGTTTGACATCATGCCAAGACCCAAGAGTACATAATACATAAGAGTAGGGCAAGGGGCAAGGGTATGATTATTTCTATGAACGCAATCGCTGTAAATCTACGTTCTGGTTGATTTATGCTGGAAGGTTTTAGACGACAGCGCCCATAATAGTTTCAGATCTCAATACGTAGAGTAAGATGCCTACTCATAGGGACAGGGTGAAGGGAAGTTGAATAGCTGTAGCAGCGCATTTAGTCCAAATTGGGATCCCATACTTGTCTTTATTGCACGCTAGCTGTCTGCTAATATACGCTATCAATTTTCAGAAAATAATTAATGTAAGAAAAGTTTTCAGTAGTATTCCAAATGCAACGTTTCAAATACAATAAAAATTGTTGTCGTTCAGAAAGTGGCCTTTATTGAGAACGATCTCACGAAAAATTAGTTAACTACGTATATATTGTTTGCATTGTTTGTATAATAACAGTTAATTCTAACTCTACTCTACATACGTCCCATGGACTTTTCAAGAAAGGCTAGAGTAGAGTAGAATACAGTTAAAATTAACTGTCTTAACTCGCGTTAACTCCACTCAAGCTTGAGTTTTCCTCTTTTACCTCATTCATGAAAAGGCATTTCTTCAAACTGAGTCACTCATTAGTGGAGTCAGTTTGCTTCATAAATTGTATGATTCAACGCTTTCTGAGTTCACGTTAGCTTCCTGGAGTGAGTAACAACTGGCACAATCACACAAATAGTCATCATCAGTAGACTATATAACCAGGCAAAATATGTAGTGGTAATGAGCTGATTTGCTTCTACGTTAAAATGTTAATGTACATATCTTTAGAAGTTTATGCTATTTAGTCCATTAGTGCTATGTTATCCATTAGTGCCATAACTGAATTCATGAGTGTCATAACTGAACTCACGAGTGCCATAACAGAACTGAAAACTAGTGCCATAACAGGACCGTGCCATAACCGGAATTGACCACATTGACAATTTGTTCAAATACAGTGTCAAATTACTGTTGTAGATACGCAAGTTTCACTCTATAGTTTTGTGCCTGAGGGGTATTTGGAAAAAACTAGAAAACAAGTGTTTAACAATGATCTGATAAAACAGCCACTTTTATGCCTCACTGATTATCCAATCATTTGGCCATCTGGACTATTCGCTCTGACTGTAACAAGTTTTGGTAATTTTATGCTGTAATCATAGAGCCCTGGTACAGAACTTCAGAAAACTATTGAAACCGTCCCTGTCTGACACTGATTTTCAGTTAATAGAAGCGAAGTCGTGTTGGGATATTGTTCATTTTCCAGGGTGTATTGAAGTCTAGTAACTTTAAAAAGTTATAAACAATCATGGGAATACAGCTTATCAGTATGTAGTTAACAATTACATATATAATTTATGGTTTTGCACAAAGTGTGATTAGAAGTACAGTTTCGGAATAATTTCAAACTTATTATCTCTGGGATAGGATTTATCATCACTGGAAACTATAAACTGTTTAGGAATTGAAACTTGTACATATTTCTTATTTTGGTAGCTAGCAATTAGTTTCCCTAATTCGGCAACAGACTGCAGATGAATTCGTCGTGAACTGCCTACAAATTTTGGATCATATGCAGAATTTGCCCTTCTAAGTACTCATAGGAAGAATTCCCCCCGAGCAGTGAAAACTGATTTCTGATTTTACTGATTTACTGATTTTGGTGGTATTAGTATTGCTGGTGTCATGAAATCAATGCCAATGTTTCTCGGCAGTGTACTTTTGGAGTATGAGTTTTTAAATATTTAAAGTTTTGTCAGCTAAGCCTTTTCCTAAGTAAATGACCGACCTGGAAATAAGGGCTGGGGCAGACGCTGGCTTTCTAGGCCAACCGCAACCACTATTTCATAGTCAGTAAGGATCCAGTCAGGGGTTATCGTTGATTGTTACACTTCACCGGACAGATTTCCCCTGGACTAACTGTTGACACTCGTTTAACTAAATATCAAGAGTACATTAATACTAACACTAACACAGACACTGTTGCATGTTGCTTTCAATAGTTGACCTTTATATTATTAACGCGTTAGCACAATTAATTAAATTATCTGGATTGTCAGCAGGCACTACTGACTACAATAATTTGTCTACTATGTCTACAATAAGTTAAATTGAGTCTGCAAATTCTACTAATATCCGCTTTCTATTGATCTGGTCCCCCAAATTTTTATTTACGAGGTTTAGATTAAGATTGTACTACTCTAAAACCAAATACACTTGTACAAACACTTTTCCGATTGCGCTCGAATTTTAATTATCACATCATATTTTATTAGTAACTGGGCACCTTCAAAATAAAACTTTGGATAAGCGCAATTTATTTTAACCAACCGTCCAGCTTATGCCATATTTCATGTCAGGTCTGAGACAGAATTATTCCTGAATTTCAAGAATTGTAATTTAGAGTCTCAATTGGAAACAAATGGGGTGGCGTGTGTCGTGTGTGGTCATAAATTATTGGAAAGGTCACTACTAGGCTGAAGGGTCAACAATTGTCCGCGTGCCTTCAATAAATCTTTGGATTTATAGTATTAATCTGAATTTATGACGGCCTGACAACTGCTGTAAAATATATAAAGTAAGTTTTGTTTTACTCGTACTTATTTGCTTTACCAGTCAGTACTGGATGTCGTTAGTCATTATCGTCTTTCATTGATACCATTAGTTTCTTCTCTTAAGTTCTCGATTATGTTACTCGAAATTCAAGAGCTTGAGTTACGTGAAATCTAAAAATTAAGTCCTAGCTCATTTCTTCGGATTCCTGACCAGGGTTAAGCTTTCGTGGGAAGGTCCAAAGTTCCGTTTAGGCTTGGGGGAGGGGGCGGAGTTAGCACAATCCATCTTCCACGCAAGGAGACTAGTAGTCGAGTACGGCGTTTGAGATTTTTGGGTCTACTGTTTTCTTTTGATTTCACTGTTGCACTTGTGTGTAAGCAACTGAAACCTCAGAAAAGCTTTAGATATTTGTGCCACCCTTTTGCTGTAATAACGTGTTCTTTAAACTAAACAAAGAACTCGTATCGAAACTAAACAAAGAACTCGTATCGGATTTAAGCTCAATCGGTCAAGTTTTAGGTCTGGTAAGTGGTGACTAATTGGGTTTAGTGAAGAATCTATGAAAGCAAGAGTGAGACACTCGTCCTTTTCTAGCATTTTAAGCTTGCAATATGCTCGAACTCAAAACATTCAGGCCAAAATCTCGGGGGTGGCGGCTTCTCAGCGTGGAAGCATACTACGCTGAAATTTTTCAAAAGCATTCGCTTTCGAAAAATTAAATACTATAACTTGAGCTGCGAAAATCGCACAGCAATAATTTTTATATCATTACATATGTTGCGTAGAATGAGGATATTTTTAACGATATAAAAATTATATAGTTCGGTTCAGGTAATCACTTTCAAATCCGGCAATAAAACATCCTTTCCAGGAAACCTTTAGGAATTTCATTATATATTTCTTCAAAATGCTTTACGTTGTTGCCAGATTTGCAAGAGATAGCCAGAACCGAGCTACATAATTTTTTATATCGTTAGATCTCATTCTACGCAACAAAATGTATAAGAATTACCGCTGTACGACTTTCTTAGCTCAATTTATCGTATTTAATTTGTCAAAAGCGAATGTTTTTGAAAAATTTCAGCGTAGCATGTTCACACGCTGAGAAGCCCCCCTGCCCGAGATTTTGGCCTTAATGTTTTGAGCATACTGCAAGCTTAACACACTAGGAAGGGACGAGTGTCTCACTCTTCCTTTTATAGATTCTTGGTTTTTAATGTATCACACGTCCAAAGACAATAATAGCAGTAGTTGTTGACTACCACTCTCTCGAAGCTATTAGTGGCACAGTCACAATAAATCCTTTATTTTCAATAGGAATTTAATAACTTTTCCAAATATCAGTGCTATTCGAGTCTTTCAACTGACAACCTTCAGTGAATCATACAATAAATGACAAGTGAAACCTCTTCTGAAACCGTGCCAAATTACTAAAGCAGAAAAGTAATCTGAGATGCTGTGTTACTTTAGTCTGACTAATGAGGTAGTTTCTATGGGAAATAGGAATTTTAGCTTATAGTAGCTGCTTTTAGTCGGTGGGAGGGAACATTTTCCGCATTTTTTATTTTAGGGTTAACTTACACTTGACTAGGCATTTAAATTGTCTGCCAACGGAACTAATTGCATAAAATACTCATTTAACTAGTGATTAGCTGGTTAGTGTTCAGTTTTTGAGGCTTCTTGACGTCAGAATAGTGATTGAGCGATAGATTTATATGATTTTTCAGATTTTGGGACTTGCTGTAAGATTATGTAATGTTATAATACAACACTATATTATATATAATATAATATATATTATATTATATTATATTATATTATATTATATTATATTATATTATATTATATTATATTATATTATATTATATTATATTATATTATATTATATTAGATTAGATTAGATTAGATTAGATTAGATTAGATTAGATTATCCCATATTATTTATATATTCATTATATTATTTGAACTATCGTAACCCTATAGAATACGTTCATGATAGCTGGCTCAGTTAGTCTTTATATTTCCGAAGCATTTCAGTAGTTTTCAGCTGGCCCTTAAGCCTAAAATTGTTGCCTCTACTAATAAGCTTTTACTTAAAACCTGCTAACGCTCAGTAGCCGACTGCTTTTGTTCCCTACAATCCGTTAAGTCTAGAGTAGAGTTCTGCCGTCCAAAGCCAAAAAGTCGTAACTGACATTTTGGCCAAAATGGAGTTATGACCAACTACATACACAAAATTGTACAAAACTACTTGGGCCGCGGCCCGTGAGTTTTGTCCCGTGATCGGGCCCGGCCCGTGAACTTTGATTGTCAGCCTGCTAGGCCCGACCCGGCCGCGGGTCGTAATGCAGGCCTCTAGTCTAAAATATAAAAACTGGTCTGGCTCATTCCAAATTGCCTGCCCTCCACGTTCTTTTACAACAGTTTGCAGATATAGTTATGGGTGGAGTTGCCCAGATGTGTTCGTCAAGTGGCCTGTGACGGACAAATCTTCAGCCTTGCTAGCTCGCCTCGGGTATATTCGATGTTCCATCCAGAGTTCAGACAAAAAGTATATTCACTACTAAGGATACAACTTCTACATAGCAGTGTAATCTTTTCGTAAACCAAAAAATAGAAAACACACGCCGATTGAGCCACGGAGGACCTACTCCCACAAGAGGCACTAGTTGTGTTGTTTTAGTTAAAAGTTAAATATGTATGCTCATTTTAGAGTAGAGAGAGAGCAAGCTGGCAGCCGTGCAAACCGAAGGCCAGCAGGTGCACAGACGTGAGCGTTCGTACAGTAATACAGTAACACCCAGGTAGTCAGTTGGGTTGCCTAAACTTCTCTCAAGTTAATCAGGCCTAGGTTTTGCTTTGTAGTGTCAACTTGTATTAGAAACTAATTCATTATTTGTAAATAATGAGCAAAATATTTCTTAGGAGTTTATTGTAAACCAATTAGGATGTTGATGTTCCTTTAGTGTTTAGAAGTGACTTGACAATCAGTTAACCTTTCATTCTTTCACAGGGAAAGTTTTTGTGTATTCAAAGAAACTAGCTGGAAATTGTGTCACTCTTGTCTCTTATAATCCTATTATAAGCTAGAAACATTCCTTACGTTTTCCTCCAAAAAGAAAGGCCCAGGTTTGGCGATAGTGTTAAGCTTACATCGGATTCCAATTATCCCGCCCCGCACTTTGGGAGGCAGACAGCCCAGGTATGTAAATTGTAAATTTTCATTTTATTAAGCAAAATTTCGCAAGTCTGCACCAAAAGGGGTCCTGGGTTTTCTAACAATGATCAACTTTAGCAGTAAGAAATTTTTTTAATTTTAATAAAATCATTTTTTTCATCGCTTAATTTTTCGATTTAAGAGAGATTTCCTACACATCGACTCAAATCAACTTTTTATTACCTCAAGATATGTAAGAGTAGATGAATTTCTACATTAATAAGGAAATACCAGATCACAGTAGAAAAGGCTGGATATTTTTGGAGTCCTTGGAGGTTTTGTAAACGGTAAAAATTTTCCGCATTTTGGATATTTGGCAGTGTGTTAACTCACAAGACATAGCGTTCAGACCTTTCTTTCTCAGCCGTTTCTACGTTAACAAAAACTGCAGACGTTAACCGCTGTTTTGACTGGCGAATGCTATAAGCAACCGAAATAAAATGTGAACTTTTCAGTTTCAGTGCTTTTTTGCTCCTGACTTTGTCTGAAAAACACACCAGTTTGCAAGTTTCATTTGAATCTAAACTAACAAAACTTATCAGTTTGCGAAAATTCAATGTAAGTAGCCCCCCCCTAACGTTCTATTGGCAGTTGAATCCGTATAATAACGTGAGAGAAGGGAATGGGGGATGCACCCCCCCCCCCGGGGTTTGGACGGTCGGGCAATTTTTAAGCAGTTTTTCATGTACATGTGGGTTTAGAATAAAATATGTTTTAAAGAGATATTTTAACACATGAAGCGTCATGAAACGTTTAAACATTTTTACATGTGTTCATATCCTTGTCGCCATTACTGGGATGAAAATTCCCTCCCATAATTTGTGCAACAACTAGGCTAAAATTAACTAATCGTACATCCGAAATCCGACGTCGAAACGACGTCCAAGCAACTCTGTTCTAGGAATAAAATTATCTTTCAGCAAACGAGAGACCGCGACTTTCTACATGAATTATACCCTTCGGGCAGGCTCGATTACCTCTGTTTAGAGGAATTCGCTTTTTAGCCGTTAAAGTTAAATTGAATTAACTATCAAATTATTTCTGCGTATTAAGAACACAGTTAATTATTGGTTAACCTCATTTTATCCATGTATGTAGTTCTTAGTGCCAGTAAATTCTCCTTTTTCTTGTCATTCTGAACTATTTTTAATTGACTTAATTTAGTTCAGTTACATTAGAAATTTATTTTACGAATGGAATTTAAACCAGTTCTCATGAAAGTATTTTGTAAGCAGATAACAATAGGCGTGGGAAACACAATCATAGTACTGGTTCTTTTAATATTCACTTTTGTTGTATATATAATATAATTACATATCAACTGAGTAAAACACAGATGGTAAGCCTGAACCGTCAAGTCAAACGTGGAGTTCATGAGTAATTAAAAATCCTGTTAATGTAATCATCTTGTTTAATTTTTTGCTATACTTGTAGAGAATTTGAAGCTTTTGTTTAATCACAGCGGTAGAAGCAACTGTCAGGCTACAGTCAGTAGATTAGTTTCGTATCCTTATAGATTTAGGTGAACTAATCTAAAATGCCTAGTACGTGATTTCTGGGAGAACTTAATCTTTAAGTATTTAAACTTAAGCTGTAAAACGACATTCAGCATTTTTATTGAAATATTTGCTTCTGCTGCAAAAGTGTGGCAAAGATATAAATTGGATTTCATCAACATTCAGTAAATTTAGAAATAATGCTGTCTTCATTCTAAAAACATATAAAAAGAGAGGTTGTCAAAATTATTTTCACCACAAACCAAAGCGTAACGTTAAATCTATGTTCTGGCCTGTTAAGTTAAGCTTTTACGTATGTAGTGTCACTTTTGCAAACTCAAACACTTTCCTTGTAAACTTTCCTTGTTTGAGCTTAATACCTATCTCATCTTGAATTTGAAGTTATTTCTATGCTAATCCATTTTCAAACTATTTTTCGATATTCGCTAGATAAAACTGTTGCTCTAGCTGAGCTTGTTTGATGCGAAAATTGCATCACTTTTGTAAGCTGATCAAACATTAAAGCGCTTTAGCAAGCTGATTACATTTTAAATCAGTTTTTGTACTATATATACCGTTATTGCTGACTTATTGCTTTTTGTTTAGTTCGAGATAAACAGCGATGAGTTTCATTAATCCTGTCGAAGATAAGTATTTATCCTGTTTCTTCCAACCCTCTACCTCGACAGTCAGACCCACCCTGGACCGACGGCGAATCCAGATCCATGCTCGACACTCAGAGTTTAATCAGAGTCGATCTTGGATCGGTGAAACCGTTTTCTTGGACTACAATCACCAAGCTCAAATCCAAGCCTTAGATTCGCCTTTCACAGACTGTTTTGATTCAATTAATCTACCTCCCACCAAGAACCAATTGAACGCCGCTGAAGAATTTGCCAAGCCATCGCTGTCTGACTTGACCCCGAAATTTGTGACACTGTTACGGCAGTCACTGCCAATCCAGCGAACGTCGCTGGATGAAAGGACTTCTGAGCTGAGACCGAGTGCGGAGGCTCAAAACACTTCCGATGCCAAGAACAGACGAAAGCGGAAAGCGCCTGGCTTAGCAGCTGCCGTAGAGCGCGAAAAACTAATTAAACTGGAAGCTAGCTCCGACGTGGAGCTAAATTCCGGCGACCACGGCTCGTCTGTAACTGGAAGAGACGACGCAGTGATCTCAAGAAGCATGCCAAGACAAGGGAACGCCCCTAGAAGGCTGAAAGTGCCTATTTCGTACAGAAAATACGGTAAGTATTATTATTATCTTTGAAGCCTGTGCAATGAATTTACTATTAAGAATTTGACTTGGAAATGACTGCAATTCGGTGGCACATTTGGTAAATCGGATGTTGCAGTTGTTTAAAAAAATTTGGTTTGCTTTGGGTGACGCTTGCACTCTAGTCTACTGTATTGTTGCTCATTGTTGGCATCTTATCGTGTTGTCCCGCGGCCCTGTCTAGACCGGTTGGTGGGCGGCCGGCCTGTCTGCTCCGAACAGTTGTTATTAGACTAGACCTGCAGACCGGGCTGGCCTTCTGCCTTGAATACCAACCGTCCGCCTTGAAAAATGTCAAATGTTTCACATTTTAGCAAGTATTTTGGATAGCGGTCGTCTGGCACACGAGTCATTGGACAGGCGAACAACACTAGATTCATATGCATGCAAAACAGCTCCAAATTGCTGACCATCTTTGCGTTATAAAGCTCGAAGCAGACACAAAGTGGACGCACGCAGGCGTTGTGTTTTCGAGCTTTAACACGTAAAGATACGTAGCGAGTGAGCGTACCGAAACGTGTACTGGGTACACATTTGTGGGGGAATCACTAAGTACACGTTTGTGTATGGGGTCAGCCGTTAGTGTGCAGAGCATGTACCTTGAGCTGATAACAGAGAGCCTGCCAGCTGTCACACTCTTATCTATTATGTACTCTTGCTTTTATGTTGCACACGTTTTAAAGCATTTTTAAAATTATCGTGTGTTAACTTTTCATCAGTAGATATAAAACGACTGTCCGTGAACATTCCGTATGCTTGCAAACAGTCACACAATATACACAAACAGAAAGTAAACGGACACTGGGCTAGCACATTTTACAAGCACATTTTACCATTATTGTATTTAAAAACTTAGTGCTTCTAATTTAAGCTTTGGTTGAAAGGTTTTTGTTTCTGTGATGATGTATTTGTTAGCACGTAAATAATTGCACATTCTCTGCAAACTGCGCTTTATTCCTGATTGTTTTAGCCATGATTAAATGGGCATCAAGATTTCCGAT
The DNA here is from genome assembly GCA_030248195.1 of Trissonchulus latispiculum. Taxonomy (NCBI): domain Eukaryota; kingdom Metazoa; phylum Nematoda; class Enoplea; order Enoplida; family Ironidae; genus Trissonchulus; species Trissonchulus latispiculum. Next base: position 116,132 of record JASAND010029902.1, on the reverse strand, counting down.
TACAGATCTTTCAACTGGTGAAAAACTGGAAGCTGATTTAAAGTGACCTTTCCAGAACAGTCCAACTGGCCGTGCTGCGAACATAAATCTAAGATTTATAAATATAAAGTGTTAGGAAGTATGACTCGCCTCGTCTCCGACCACTAACAAAATAGCTCGATAAACCCTACTACAAAGTTTGCCATCTGATTTACCTTCAGTCCGGTATACAATTCCTCTAAAGGACTGGACTGTGGGATGCAGTGGGGCTTGACTGTGGGTTTTGAATATCCTATTTGAATTGCCTCTGAGTGCGCAGGTATCCCCAAACATTAATATAGGGCCTGACCATGTGGCATATTTCTAGGAAATTTTGAGAGGCTGCACCCAATGCATCACTCGGAGGTGTAGCTTTAGTAGTGCTGAAATTGGTGATAATTGAGAGAAATTCTATTTTTAGTTTTCTTGATAAAATCTCATAAGTTTACTCATTTTCTAACTAGTCGGAGTTCCAGTACAAAATCCGGCGATTTTACTGTAAAACATTTTCTGGCCAATTATGCATATCCCTTGAATAGTTTATAACCCGTGCCCACGGCGCTAAGGCTTGTACCTTGTCCGTTCTGGAAAGGAATGGAGTTCTCCAGACATCCTCTCCTTGTTACCACATGTTTTGTAACCTCCAATCACATGGATGATTTTCGCTTAATTGCTTTTGCCTGCGGCGGCTGACATGATTACATTCAGTGCCATTTGTGTATGTGTATTTGAGTATATCACCTGTGCTCGCCCTGAAGGTTTCGCTAAATGTAACGGAACGTTAGTAAAGATTAACAAGTTACCCCTTAAAAGGGGAATAATACCGCCGTAGAGTTAGGGATTTATGTATTCAACGTTTTGTTTGTTTTCATCATACTGTTCTAGTGTACGGTGACGTTAGCTTTTGACTAGTTTCAACTCCCCGACATTTACTGTTTCTGAGACAAAAGCATGGGAGTATTTTATTGCCATTTGCCACTGCCAATTGTGAACCTAAAATTATACCGGAAGAAGGATTCGATCTGTGTCCGGAACAGTGCCAAGCGGACACCCTAGCCACTACACTACTCCGACTATAGCGATTTTATCGAGTAAACAGCAAGAGAGAAAGTTATCATTTATCTATATATGTTTATTTTAAACAATTTATTTTATCTAAATTCTGAAGCAAAGCAAAACTAATGAAATAAATACAGTGCAAGCGCAAAATCAGTCTTTGCACAAGAAAATTGTAACATCAGTTTTAGCTATTTATTGATCTGTTAAATCTCTGCCATTCAAGTGACAGGCAAATAACGCCCGATTTTCGGTAATATGAGAAAAGGCAGAGAAAGATCGTGTGCAAAACAATTTACAGGGCGTTGAAAATTAACTAAATTGAATGTAATGATGCTCTAAAAATTGCAAAATCGTAGAAAAATTGTTGGGCAAAAAAACCTGCGTAACAGGGACATGTGTTGAAGATAGGACGGAAATCCTCCGCGCCAAGCAATTTACATGTAAAACATATGAATTCAGATGGGTCAACCCATTACAAGTATACCGCCTCCGGCGGTATAAAAATAAAATGGCGTTTACTACGTTCGTGACCGCATTAGGAAGAGAGCAAATCATGTAAATAAGTACACAGTGTATATTATGCGTGTATGGTCGTTTGTAAGCTGTTAGATTGTTAATTTTGTAACTTTGTTAAATAACCGTTACTAAGTGCTGCCTCATAAACTGTCTACAACAAACCTATACGTAATCATGTTGTATTCTTTTGTATTGCAATTTGATGAAAAATAATACTGTACATTAAAGATTTGATTATTTCTGCAGTTTCTGGTTGTTAAATTATCAATGACTCTGGCATATGTATGCTAATGTTATGACAATATTATAACTTATTCTTATAGTCTTCTTGAAAAGGTAACGTCCTGCCATGCTTTGCATCGGACGCAAATTTAAAGCTTGGAACATCTAGAATTGCTATCTACCAGAATCTGCCTCAAGAATATATTTTTCCTTTATTCCTTTCAAACACTCAACGTAAAAAGCAGTGGCTACAATTTCAAAGCTTACAAGACTACCAAAATCGTCCTCTCTTTAAACTACTACTTTGAAATTACCATTTGATTACACTTTACCAATTAGGGTTTAGCCTGTTGATTCACACATTGCTGTCAACGTTGTGCTAAGTATGGTGCTCACTGTAATTCTATTGGCCACAATGGTATCTACTGTGCAATACTTATATGTAATTGCGTATTTCTTTGGTTGAGGTAACAATAGGCAAAGACAAATTCATCTATCAAAGCATTCAAAGCATTTCACAGCTTGATCGACACACTATAAAGCTATTAAGAAGATATGCCAATCGTGCTGGAATTCTTCTACTTGTGTTTCAGTGTAGCAAGAGTGTGGAATGCTGCCAGTGCGTTTGGAATCTGGCAGCTTGTGTTGAATTCACAGCCAAATCACATTAGGAAAGCTGTAGTTCGTAATGGAACTTTGCTGACTGTTTCGCTTTTGGGAAAGCTGTCAGGGAAACTGCCAGGCGTTCTGAAACTTCGCTGTCTGTGATTCCAGTGTTTTCATTTCCACAGAAAGCTGCTGTTGCCTCTGTGCAGGTGTGGAAAGATCGTTAATTCTATCATTGTTCCGGAATCAAAATTTTTTCTCAGACGTATAATGCGCAGTGGCAGCAGGCGAATACAGCTAACAATGTGATACCGTTTTGTGCACCGTCTTTTCAAAATAGAACATAGCATACATGTTCGCATCTGGTGTTTGACGATATACAGTAATAATCCGCTATTTATATAATTGGCATTTTCTCCAGAATATGCAGAATAAAGTTTCCCATGTGAAAGCAGGCAGAACGGCTTGTCGCAAGAACGAAGCAAATCTCTTACGGTTTGCATTTTAATTAGCATTTTGCGATTTTCAAAATCTATTGATCTTTGCCCCTTTTCCATTTTTGACAAGCTGCTGCCCCTATTTGATAGAACATTTTCCCCGATATCATTTTTGGGACCGCTTATGCATTGCTGTAACATAGTAAAACCATTTTTCAAAATTTAAATGTCGATATTTTCGAAAAATTACTACGTTATAGCACAAAATATTAATATTTATAATGTCGAAAAGACGGCGTATTAATGAGTCGCTTAATTGCCTGCCACTCTTAATGTATCATCTTTGTTGAATACACCGATTCAAAATGCTGCCGCTACGACGCAGATTTCGGGTGGGATAAGTTTTCAGACATTTTTTCTTATGAGTGTATGACGGAAGGAATGAATACTCTGCAAGTGGTCACGGTTTTCTACATACACTTTATGTCAGACTTCAGCATGTCGCTTCTGAGAATATCCCGCAACTTAATAGCTTCCATTTCGTCTTTCCCATCGCATTTCAGAGTTTTCGACATTTCGGCTTGATGCATGTAGTCGGAGAAAACTGCTTCCCCAAACCAGGAGCGTTTCTGCTTCGATTGAGCATATCTAGCATAATTCTGAATTCGACTCCTGTCCAATGTTGGTCGGGAATCTGAGGTAGGAGATTGAAAGAAACAGAATAAATACTTATCTGTTTCTGAATTCGTACAAGGTTTGGTTGCGAACTAAAATGAAACGGCAAATAATCACATAAATAGTTGAGTTGAGTTGGGAAATTTTTTTTCTGCATTGCGTAAACCTAATGTAAATTTGGATTGCATTTTTTATTAGTTGATTGAAGTGGTCAAATTGGACTGTAAACAAATAGATCAAATATATCTCACTGACAAAGAATTCACTGACAGATTACAAAAAACTTAAGCGAATTAGCTGAAATTTGTTATGGGTATGTTTTCGACCACGCTGAGCTCAGTTTTGGGACCAAAAGGAAGCGAAAATGTTTTGCCTTCGTTGTATATGCAGATTTTTTGGGGTCGCAGAACACGACTCTGAAGTCCATTGTTCGACTCAGCTTTTCGTAAGCACAGTATAATCCAAATTTATAAGCTTAAGATCTATGCTTATATAGCCATGGGGTCAAAAACCCGCCCCCTATCTTGGCGGAAACACCCACCCGCCTCCTGGGTCACGGGTTGGAGGTATGATTTTCAAAACATACCAGTCGAAAGCACGACCTTTGCTTCAAGAAGATCAAGTCATTTGGTTCACTTCTGCTCATTTTTTGACATTTTGAAAATGACACCTATTCTTTGGTTCAACCATCTGAAAAGTTTGCCAAAAGTTTGGACCGATGTAACTTTTGACTGTGTTGCGCTAGAAACGTTTTGTAAATATCTGCAATAATGGCAAGTCTTCCTCTTAAGACACAGCCGAAATTAGGTAGATCCAACGCACCGTTAGTCTGTCACATTGCCAAACGTGGCGGGGGAAAACCCACCCAAATCTTTTTGGAAACTTTTTTGCCAACTCGACAGGGAAACAATTTGTGACTATAGTACTGTTTTATCGAGGACCCTGGGCAATTTTGAATACCTGGCTAGCTAGAGGCAGAAACCTTATAAGTGACGTTTCGCTGCTGGAGGACCCAGCATAGGTCCAGTTGTGACTTTTAATAACCATTGAACATAAAAACCATACTCTACACGTTGAAATAAGTTTGTCTAAATTTCATCGGTTTTAGCATTTTTCAGAAACTGCCTACGTTTATATGTTAACCATTATAACCTTTATGAAACTGTTCATTTGAAGCGGCATTTTCAATGACACATGAGATCTAGAAAAAGTTACCTATATCGGGTCTCTTAATTCATTCTAACTAAAAAAGAGTTGAATTTTACACCGGAAGTGTTATAATTGAGCTAACAATTCTGGGGACCTGTGAGGGGGTGGGTTGATTTTCCCCATTTGGTTTTTTCACCATTGGGTTATCCTCCTCTACTTTTTCCTTTATACTGGCTTAAAGGTACACCCTAGAGAAGTGCAAATGGCTTAAGAGAAAGTTCTAAGCACGCCAAATACGGTGGTATATAAAGATCTCAGCTAGCCCTTCTTGTACAGCAATGCGGTGATTCCCTACTGTCATATTTATTTTATTATTTAAAAAGACTCTCTATTCAAAATTAGCCCTAGTTTAAGTATCTTGTTTTCAGTAAAAAATACCCCTCTAGCCCATAATATGTATTTGAAATTGTTTAATTTAATGACTGTCAGTATTTGCTCAAAGATAGAGCATGCACTCCCTAGTTACGCCTAAAATTCTCATTCATGTCTGTCAAAATTTGATCGGCTGGAGGCCGTGATTTAGTATTCACTATGGCGGCCTCCAGCATTCTATCAATCAGTTTATGTGTTTCTTTAGCGTTGACTAGTCGGTCCCATCGTTTTCGCTCTGCGTATCAAAATTCTGTTTACCTCTATTCGTGTATTTGCATGGGGCCCTTGAGTGTTCTTGAACTTCGGGAAACGAATAGTAAAGAACCTCCAGTCTGGTGATAGACTGGACCGGGACCACCAAGCCTGCTAATCAATGCCTGCAATAAGTGTGGATTTTGATTTCTATGCTAATTATGATGATTTTCTCTGCCTGTTCCTGGAACCAAATTTTGTAAGTCTTGCACACAATTTATTATCTCTGGTATATCTCCCCCTCCTTTATTATTATAGTAAATTTGTACTACGGACACCTAGCCCCTGTATTGTAGTTAGGTGTTAGTTTGTTTAGTTCGGTAAGAAGGGGTGCCTAGGTTCTATGTTCGGGATAACGTAGTGGGAATGAGCTTTAAGTTTCACAGAAAATTTCCGGTGTGATCTCATTGGCGAGGCTTGTCATTGGCGGGCCTGGAACTCCATGTCCAGGTTGCATATCCACCGCTCGCGCACAGCACCCCAGTAATGTAGTTGGCTGCCCATATCCAGTCACTCGGGCCAAAACTTTACATTATGACAAAAAACTTCCAGCCAAAATCCGAAAATGTGGATTTTCCTCATGGCCCTGAGCTAGCAAAACGCTGAATCAAAAAACAGACTTCAGATTTGTGCTTTGCTTCCCCTAAAACGCTTCTATGCAAGTTTTCAGCAAACTCAAACACGGAAAATGTTTTGGTTTCCCTTGGTTTCTCCCTTACAAATCGTAAAATAGAACTTGCGACATCAAACATAGTTTGTACTCCACGTGTTCGAAAATCTACCCATGAACAATTTAAGCTCATTAGGTCGGATTTTTAGGAATGTGGACCAGGGCGTGGTGTCCTGAAAAGATCCTATATATTTTCGAGAATTCTTCATAATGCTCGAGCAGGTTCGTGACCTTTGTGTACCAAATTCCAACGGTTCGGCATTCTTTCAAAATTTACAAAATTTTTCTTTTCATTTTGCATTTCATGAAGGCATTTTCTATTTTTATTTTGCAAGTGAGACTATGAGACAGGCAAAAACGCATTTTTAAGCACAAGCTTTTGGAAAGGAGCTCCAGAAGATTAGCTGCTCACCTTTTGCTTAGATTCTTCTGAGTTAGCTGTCGTCGGGTCGTCCATCTAGACTACTCTGTTTCCTTCTGTTTCTGTCCTTTCTCAACAGTCCTTTCCCACACTCTTTCTTTGCGTACGATCAAGGATGACTGAAAACGCTTGGCTTTTCTAAACTCACAAAACGTGAGCTGCCACGGAAAGACACGTTATTTAGTAATTATTATAAACTTCGTTCTAACTATGGAACAATCTCTAACTCAAATCACTTGAACAAATCTCTACCAAGTATACTTAAGTTCAGTTTTTTCACTTTTCTACAGCTGCCCAGAGAAATAGAGTGTCAATTTCCGGCTGCATCTTTTGAAATATTGCCAAGACTCAAATTCCCGTAATTTTAACCTTACGTTTTCGTTGAACATGTGGTATTGGGCAGTCATCTATTTGATGCTGGATAAGGTAAATATCCTTTATATAAAGTAATATAATATAAAGTAATATAAAGTTTATATCTTTTCTCAACATCAATGCATGTATATAGATGGTTTTCACTTCAATCTCAACCAAATAAATTTTTTTCCAGGCAAAATGATCAACAAAAGTACGTTCAACAACATCAACAAAAACAAAAGCTTAGCAATGACCGAACCATAACTAGATATCGATAATGATTCTTGGTGATGCGAAATTGTCGCTTGCTGCAGCACTGTTTAACTGGGTCAATTTTTTGAAAATATCTCGAGTTTAGTTCCGGAAAAATTAGGTTTTTCATAATGTGAAAATCGGCTGCCTTCTGTTAAAATAGCTTAGAAACCGAATGATTGCTCTATTAAATTAGAGTGGTCGTTTCTCTTTCTTCTTCGACTATTCACTCTGTGGCCCCTTTCTTATGACAGCAGCCATAAATGGACAAGGTTGATAAGTCTGATACGTCAGTTCAGCTGATGGCTGGCTTGACTTCTGGTTAGCATGTATGACGTTTTACATTAAGTTACATTACGTTGTACATTTTACGGGGTCAGAAAATCCCTGCAGTTCGTTAACTGCCTTGTTTCTACTTGAGTCAAAATTCAGTCACAATTGTGAACCAAAAAGGGTAGTTCAAAGGCAATGACCTCAAAGTCTGTCTCCGTAATATGCATAGAAGGCTTCTGTGCCTCTCGTGGGGACCCAACTAAAATTAATCCTTAATGACTTTTCATTACGAGTCATTGGGTCACCTGCTGAGCTGAGTTGGACAGAATTAACAGTAGAGAAGGTCACTGTAAGGTCCAATTTTAAGTTGCATATTTAAGTCTCTGTAGATGCATAAATAATATCGTGATTTAGCAACTGAAGTTAAGTTTAAGTCAAAGTTTTCCTAATATCAACTGCAAATTCAATTATGATAAATTTCTTTTTCAACTAAGTTATATAGTGTTTATAGCTTCTTCTAGCTAAGACCTGTGTAAAAATTAAATGCAAACAACAATGTTCATCGTCACGAATGCCAGCTCAGAAAACAAAAGACATAATAAACTAAGCTGAAGCACATTCATCAATAAAAAAGGAGCGTTTTTGCTTGTTTTGGGCATTTAGTTGCACCTAGTCAGGCTTTAGCCTAAATTAAAGGTAAAAAAGAAAATTTACAAGATTAATGTTGCGGCTTATGTACAACATTGGTATTAGTAAAACTTTGACTTTAACTACTACATATTTACTTTTTAACTACTACTAATGGTATATATTATTACTGCTTCTTTGGATACCTAAACACACAAAGTGAAATTGAAATTTTACTCCAATTAAATTGACCTTCTTTAATTTGGTCCAACTTAGCTGAGCAGGTGACCTAATGACCGTAATGAAAAGTCATTAAGGATTAATTTTAGTTGGGTCCCCACGAGAGGCACAGAAGCCGCATAGAAAAGTAAAATCTGTCCCCGTCGACTAAATGGACTTTATGAAAATTAAGAAAAAATAATTAAACTGAGAAACGAAGTACATACCTATTACCTGCACAATGTTATGTAAGCCCATAATTTCTGCGTCAACAAGCACTGAAACTTCATATAAGTCAAATCAAGTCAAAACTTAAATATTGTATAATAGAAAGACCATTTTAAAATTAAAATTTAAAATTCTAAAATTTGGTTAAACTTTCAAGTTGGAACTATGTAAAGCTCTAAAAACTATTTTAAATGTATAAATTTGTCATTAAATTAATATTTAAGTTTTCAATAACATTACCTTCACTTAAACAGTTTTAATAGTATATGTGAGGACAATTGAGCGCTCTTTTTAGGCTATTTTTGGAGGCAATTTTGGATCCACTGGTTGCCATGGTAACGATCAGTGAGGACTTCTGTTAATTATATGAATAGCATAGAAACTGATAGCCGCAGCTCTAATTTTCACACTGGAGGTAGACTGCAAACTAAAAAAAGCAACAAAGTTCAACAAGGAAGCTGCCAAACTTTTTCAAAACCTTTTACCAAACTTTCTCCAAATCATATCCTCAGCACAGGGAGGCAACCAAACTTGACCCATACTATTCAAAGTTTCCTATGGGTGTCAACTGTCACTTGCCAAACTTCTTCAAACTTTCTCAAAACTTTTTCAAACTTTATAAACTTTTCACGGGGAGGGTTTCATTCTTCGAGAGGCTTTCACAAATGAGGCTTTGATGCAGAAGCTTTGAAATCATTTTAGAGGCTCTTAAATAATCATATATTTACATGCATAAGCTTTCTTTCAAATTACCTGGAGGCTCTTAAATAATCATATATTTTGTACGTACAGGTTTTTCTCAAGGTTGAATCGCACCTGAATCATTTTTGGAAGGCTCTAATATAATCATAGAAGGCAAGTATTTTTCTAAAAGGCTGGATTCTTACTAAATACTTACTTACTCCTGGAGGCCCCCCTATAACTTACTCCTGGAGGCTTACTAAATTTGGGAGGCTCTAATTTAATCATATATTTAACATGGGCGGTAGCTTTTGTCAAGTCTTATCAGACTTCATTCAAACCTTTATACATTTCTAAACTTTTATATGCTTCTTCTAAACTTTTCAAACTTGTTTTTCGAACTTTTCTAAAACTTTCCTAAAACTGTTCCCAACCTTTTAAAACTGCTTCCAAACTTTTGTAAACGTTTCTAAACTGTTAAAACTTTTTTTCTAATGTTTCTAAAACTTTTTCTAATTTCTAAACCTGCTTCCAAACTTTTTTTACAAACCTTTATCAAATTTATATCCCCTCAACTTTAGGAGGCTCTCAAATAATCTCCTAGATATAGGGAGGGAGGCTGTGTTTGAATCATGTACACGGTTTTTGGAGTTTTACAAGTTTCTTTGGATCATACTTTCAATACGTATTCTCACTTCAATTATTTCTCCTTGCAACCGTTATATTCTAGACAATCTTAGTCAGCTGCGCTGTTTACTAACAATAGCTTTCTGCCAATTAATAAACTAACTAATCACATGGAAGACTACAACGATTGTATCATAGACAACATTATCTGGTAAGAGTCTGGTTTCTCTGTCCATCTTAGGATCCTTTTACACCATATGAATACTGAAGGCTACATTTCGTCGGGCTTCTTGCCAAATCAATCTAAACGTAACATTCGCAGTTGAATGAATACTTGTAAAGGATGATGTTCAAAATTTGATATCTGCAGTCTACGTCATAGAATGAAGTTTCTACTAGTTTGAAATAATCAAAGTTTACTACAGTTCTGGAAAGTTCGTGGAAGAATATGTTTAATGAAAATTTTGAGGCAAGAATTATGCCAAATAGTAAAAAGCTAGCTAAAATATTTTTATGGCGATGTATAAAGCATATGTATAATTTCACTGCGGCATCGAATGAAGCAAATCGGTTAAGTGGTTAGTTAGTAGTAATTAGTTAAAGTTGAGAGTAGCTTTGAAAATTGTGGTGACAAAACATGTGTATTGAAAAATGTGGAACACGAATTATGCAAGATTGGAGCGAGATAGCTGAAATATTTGTGTGTTTACATATAGATAAGATGTAATTTCACTGCGGCAACGAATGGTACAAATTGGTTTACCAATTAGTTAGCGATAATTACTCAAAGTCGAGTACAGTTTCCAAATTTGGGTGAAATATGTGTAATTTAAATTTTAAGACAGGAATTATGCAAGACTACAGCGAATTGGGTAAATATTTTTACAGCTATGCATAAAGCATATGTGCATAGCATTTTTCACTTTTAGTTTTCATTTTTGTTAAAGTTGGGTGTAGTTTTGAAGATTTCAGTAAAAAATGTGTCGTAAGAATAGTACAAGATTGGAAACAGAATATTATAATGTTGATAATATGTAAATTTTAGATACGACAACTACTCGTAATATATGAATCACCGATTAATTAATAATTTAGCTAAAGTTGCCTGTAGGAAATGTATAATAAATTCTTTGCTTGGAGAATTACGCTGGATTGAACGGGGTTGTCGCCTACATGCAGTCCAGCTGAGAAGATTGGTCGCAATTCACGGAGTAAGGGTTAAATAGTCAAAGTTGATTAGGGCTTTTCCTAGATTGTATGTAGGTTGTTACCCTCCACGGTTCTTGTTACGGTTAATCAGTTTTTACTCTCGTTAAACAAACTCAATTAAGGTATGTACAGTCGAGGTAATGTTTGTACTACACATGCGTTCACAAAAGGTTACGTATAAGCATTTCCAAAAATAAGACTATTTACGTAAAATACATTGACAAAAAGTTACATACAAACATTCGCAAAATGACAGATTGCATAAGAATTTATAACAGTTTTTAGTGACTTAGGGTCGATTCACAAAACGTACTTAAACGACTTAACTTAAACGAGGTGGTTTTTGTGAATCCAATTTCTACTTAAACTACTTAAACGAGTTAAACTACTTAAATTAAGTCGTTTAAGTAGACCCCCTTTCACAAAAAACCAGCTACTTAAACTTTAAGTAAAGTGGCGTCTCACAAATACAGGTCTGCTTAAACTTTCAGCGACTTAAACTTTAAGCCGTTTAAGTAGAACTGCTTTCATAAAAACTACTTAGTTTAAGTAGTTTAACTAGACCGCTTAAATGCAGTTCAAAATCAGTCCTTAGTAAAAATATTCTGATATCTAGGCGCAAAGTAAACGCAAAGCTTAGCTACACATAATAATGGTGCAAATTAGGTATTCATGCGGTTCTGGAAAGTTTTGGTGGAGTATGTAATGAGCGGGGTTGAACTGAATGGGTACGTTGTTCTTGTGGATTGGTAGAAATCCATGTAGTAGGTTTGTTAACTAAAATGCAAGATGGCGTTGCTGTGCTCGCAGAAATTTGTGAGCTCACTTGCAGGCGAAGCCCTCGTGAAACGCACTCGTGCGCTTCACTCGGAGCTTCGCCTGCTAGTGTGCATACAAATCTCTACGAGCACTGCTGGCAGTGCTACAACTTACACTTGTACAGCTTGCAAATATTAATATTGTTTGGATTGAGGATTGCAGTTAACGGGAATAGAGTAGAATCAGGAAACATACTACTAGTTCACTGGCAAGTGACTAGTCAGGGAACATTGCAATCCGCTTATATTCAAAAGTTGCACTGACTGCAGGCCATGACCTATATATATAAAATTAATGTTTTCTTTACAGATCTTGTGGAAACTTCTGAGATAAATCACTTAATCTACTGTATGAGGACTCAAGGTACTATCTTAACATCGACAGTGTCGTTTTATAGAAATTTATGTGGGTCGCATTGTGTATTGGGATGTAACGCTTGACTGAAAAACACATAATTGCACAGTTTTGGAAAGTATTCAAATTATCCTTGTAGTAACAACTATGGTTCCGCAAGGAGTTAGTTGTTGTATATTCCAGATTTGTTTCTGTACAATTTTCAGTAATTATACTGTAAGATAAATTACCTGGCTTCTAAAATTTAAAAAAGTGTAATATCACCATACTTTTATTGCCAAGTTTATGTACGTAAAAGTTTCACCTGAATTATTTTAGAGTAGCAAACCATGTAATTGTTCCGCAAGGAGATAATTGTTGCATAGCACAGATGTTGCTTTTTTCAAAAATTGTGTGTTTTTGATAAATTGCTTGTCAACCTAGCGTCATACTGTTAAGTACAGCTACCATTCCAATTCATTATTATCTTCAGGGCCGTCTTTAAGTAAAGTCTTTGTTTCATAACCAACCTTGCCAATTCTAACCAAAGTAAGTTAATAATATAGTATTTTATATTTGAGGCAGTTATGCATCGAATAATATGCTTAAGTGATAACTTTTACTTTCAAGTAGTTTTAACTTCTAATATTAGAGTGTAAAATATAGTAATCAATATTCGGATCAATTGGTGTTGTGAAGGGAAAATTTTTAGTAATCTATTGATATCTTTCCTCTGAACAACAAGATACTTATAGTTACAATCAGTGACTTGTGCTAAAATTGAGAAAAATGCACTTCATCTCCGAAAGGTATTGAAAAAACCAACGTTTATTTTTCTAAACAGCTGACAGATGCGACAGTTTATCAGAGGTTGAAAGGTTACAGTCCTGCCAAAAGCTATCAACAATGCCCCTAGCGGCTGAGTTTATGGAATGATTCTACAGGAGTGGTCATACTAATGTTTTTTCTACCTGGTTGATGTGATTATCAAATAATACACTGCCATTTATATACTTTCAGGCGTTGTGAGATTTATTGGGATACAGAGATTCCTATGAATATATCAACATAGCTTTGACAGATCAAACACTAAGGTAATTCTACATATGTTCCCCTTTAAATGTTTTTGACTTACTTCAATTCTTATACCTGATTCATATCTTCTTGAAGTTGTTGTACCACAGCCATGACCGTCTTGAAATTGAAGAAATGTTAAGAAATCTCCACTAGCTATAAGCCCTCATCCTACTATTTTCTGTTTGAAGTTATTTTCTTCTTGAAGACACTGGTTTTCATTGCTTTGTGCAATTGCAAACATATTTTAGCGGTTGTACTTAGATTAAAACACAAGCCATGACATTCAGAACTACAGAAACTCCTTCAAAAACAAATCTAAATTCATTGAATCTGATTTACAAGCATAAGGATAATGAATTATCCGACCCAATGATTAAGAAGGTTTATTCCACCAGACTAGTGTTGTGGACCAGCCGTGTTAAATCCGGCCTCCCGGCGACCGACCGGCCCAGGTTGATAGTGAGAACCCGCGCCGGCCGGCCTACGAAAAATTGGGCCTGTGAACAACACTACACCAACCTACTCCCACCTTCCACCAGTTTAAAACTATACGTCATGACCATCGACTCACTTTCGAATAAATGAACAGCGAGAAATTGAACGAGTACCTTTCTCAATGTGCAAATGACCACTCATATTACCCATTGTTTATTCCACTAGTTACCCTAATTCAAGATACTCTACCTGAAGACAACTACAGCTTTGTTCTATCCTAATTGCTTTTGAGAAATTACGCGGCGACTGCCTACTACTTGGTCCTAATGCGTCTTTCAAATAACTCAATTTTTTCGCTAGCAACTTTCCGGATTCAACGTTGTTCGTTAACTTAATATCCGATTTTATGATAAAAATGACATACAATCTAGAAAGTTTCCAGATAGTACGTAATCCTGAATAACTTACATTCCGCAAACTACGTTAAAACATCAAAGGAAATATGCCGCCATTACCGTTTGTCTTCGTATGGAGTCAAAAGGAAACATTTAAGACGGCTAAGCTGTTTTGAGAATAAGCTTTAAGTTTAAGCCATTCTATGTCAAAGTCATCAGTTGTGTGCCAACTGTGCTGCTAATGTACCTCCATTATTCGTAATCCGTGTTCATGATATACCAGATGTAAAAATTGACGAAATTTGTATCTTTGTAGACTGAGCTAAAATATAACAAAGATGACTTATTCATTAATCTTCTGATAGAAATTCTACTGTGACTCCGCAAACAACTCACTTTGGTAAACTTGTGAGGACTGAGTGTGCAGCAAGTTGTACATTCTCGAAGATCTTGCTTAAGCAAATACTTAGCTTGAAAGGACACCCGCCTGGAATTCATGCTAGTCGTTGGTATATAGTTAACTTCAGATTTCCAAATTTACATATACATTTTGCATATATATCCACATTACTAATTTAGGACAAACATTTGTATGAAATTTCTAGGGGTAAGCTTTGTTAGAAATTCCACTCACTCATTAAATTTAACTGGAAAAGTTACTAATTTCCCAATTATGGTGTCGTATTTGTTGACACGTAAATTCAGACTAGTAGCCTGTTGCAATAGGAAACAATTTGAAATAAAACCAACGGAATGCTATCAATGAAATTTTCAAATTCACTCCTGATTAAACCCTGACAATTATTTACCAACTATTCGGGAAAGTAAACATTTGGTTAGATTCCTGCATTATCTCTTAGAGTCGTCAAACTTGTGCTTCGGCTTAACGAACGACTTGCTGAAAACAACGTCACAGTAACTCCTCTGTTTCTATTAACTGCTTATAAGCTTTTGTGCGACATGCCTGAATCAACTAAAATCATTTGAATTTAATCCTATTAGTATGCAAGCTGCTTTCACTCCCTGCTTAGAAAATCTTGATTTACCATCATTTGATTATAAGCTTAATTGGAATTGATCCATGACAGGCTGGTACTAGTCCGTAAAATTTAATTAACGGAGTTTTTAGGATTCAACACCAGTTGACCCTGTATTAATTCTATTATTGCTGACCTAAGACATCTGGCTATTACATAAGTAACCATTATAAAGTGCTATCTAAGCGAAATATATTTTTACATTGTTTGCAATTGTTTATTTTCGTTTTAGAATGCATGAGCCGTCAGAGTACCCCGGACCAAAATGGTGCACAAATCCCCCGTTCTTCAACCCCCCCTCCAGTATGCTCGTGCACCTGATGGTAGCCCGAATATTTCATCAACCCGTAGTAGTCCGGGAGGTGCCGGCAATCTGACCCAGTCGTTCAACGTGAGTGCAGACAGGGAGGACTTCAATTTTGACTATGTACCCCGCTCCCCCTCCAATTCACCTCCTCCGAGTAACCATCCGCTCCCACCCTTTCCCCAATTCGACACCTTACCACCGGTGCCACTGGGCGTCTAGCCTCGCCCATCCAGCCCCTGATCCCAGGTTCCCCCGATCCGGAATCCGACCTGTGACCCATTTTTCGAGGGTGGGAGAACCCTCGATGAGAGCCGTCATGTCCCATACGAAGTGGGTGGAGTCCTGGTGATCTTGGAGGCAAATCTCCTGGGCATCCCGGGGGATATTTCTGAAGGGATCAACCAGATTCTGAATCAGG
Source organism: Trissonchulus latispiculum (assembly GCA_030248195.1). NCBI lineage: Eukaryota > Metazoa > Nematoda > Enoplea > Enoplida > Ironidae > Trissonchulus > Trissonchulus latispiculum. The sequence continues at coordinate 100,381 of JASAND010029902.1, read as the reverse complement.
TTGAGCTCCTGGCCCAGGGTGAAGACAATCGCCTTGTAGCTAAATATCGCTTACGTACAGTGATTGATTTAGCACGGGTACAATTGGTGGAGTACCTGGGAATCTCATTTCTCCGTGTTACTCCAATGAGGCCCTTCGCTGCCCGTGGCCAGCAAATCCAGCAAGCCCAGAGAATTCTTCATCATTCGAAGGACTTGAAGCGGCTGAAGCAAACCCATCCTCCTCGTGGAAAGCCAAAATCGGGGAGGAAACTTGGCTTTGGTGAAGGTTACAGGTTTGGGATTGGTTACCGGGGATTTGGCCGTAGACCCCTTCCTCTACCACCAGGAGCGGGAGGTACCGCCGCTGCCGTGTGACTGGTGGTCGTGAGCAAATACTGCTTTTTTGTAAATTTTTATGCAATCTGTCATTTTGTGAATGTTTGTATGTAACTTTTTGTCAATGTATTTTACGTAAATACTCTTATTTTTGGAAATGTTTATATGTAACCTTTTGTGAATGTATATGTAGTATAAGTATTACCTCCACTCTACATACCTTAATTCAGTTTGTTTAACGAGAATAAAAACTGATCAACCGTAACAAGCACCGTGGAGGGTATAGTCCATTCGGAGAATTAATAAACCTACATACAATCTAGGAAAAGCCCTAATCAACTTTGACTATTTAACCCTTACTACTATCTGGACTGCATGTAGGCGACAACCCCGTTCTACTTCAGCGTAATTCTCCAAGCAAAGTATTTATTATACTTTTCCTACAGGCAACTTTAGCTAAATTATTAATTAATCGGTGATTCATATATTACGAGTAGTTGTCGTATCTAATTTTACATATTATCAATATTACAATGTTCTGTTTCCAATCGTGCTATTCCTATGACATATTTTTCACTGAAATCTTCAAAACTGCAGCCAACTTTAACAAATTAGTGCCATGGGTCTATCACGATAAGGACGGAACGCGATGCAGCTTAATTAATTCCGCAGGGCAGACCTGCGCAATTCATTAATCACGCAAGTCAGCTCTGCGTGATTAATGAATTCCGCATGCCACACTTGCGGAATTCATCAATCACGCAAGTCAGCCCTGCGTGATTAATGAATTCGGTATGACTTGCGTGATTCATTAATCACGCCGGAATCCGTGAATAGAATTAATCATTTATTGCTATGTTTAACGTGTAAGTTTGTTAAAGTTTTTACAGTCTGACCGGCTTAATTAATGAATCACGCAAGTAATACCTGCAGAATTCATTAATCACGCAGGGCTGACTTGCGTGATTAATGAATTCCGCAGGTGTGGCATGCGGAATTCATTAATCACGCAGGGCGGACTTGCGTGATTAATGAATTGCGCAGGTCTGACCTGCGGAATTAATTAATTAAGCTGCATCGCGTTCTGCCCTTATCGTGATAGACCCACCAACTAAAAGTGAAATTACACATATGCTTTATGCATAGCTTTAAAAATATTTCACTCAATTCGCCCTAGTCCTGCATAATTCCTGTCTTAAAATTTAAATTACAAATCCAAATTTGAAAACTGCACTCGACTTTGACTAATTATCACTAACTAATTGGTAAACCAATTTGCACTATTCGTTGCCGCTGTGAAATTATACATCTTATCTCTATGTAAACACAAAAATATTTCAGCTAACTCATCACAGTCTTGCATAATTTTTGTTCCAAAATTTTCATTACACAAGTTTTGTCACCAAAATCTTCAAAGCTACTGTCAATTTTAATTACTACTAACTAGCCACTTAACCGATTTGTTTCATTCGATGCCGCAGTGAAATTATACATATGCTTTATACATCGCCATATTTTAGCTAGCTCTTTTAGCTAAGGTGTGTTGTAAAGTACTTATACAACGATGAAACCTATCCTTGATGAAACCTTACTCGTTTATGTTGCAGTTGGCAGATATGTTTAGACACATTTCACTGTAAAGTGGCAGCAATCTCACTGGGAGGCCTATTTTTTGGTGTGCAGCAGAGCCGTCTAGGTTGCAGCTCTGCTGTGCACACTGCTGAAGCATGGAGGAAACTGTATGCTTCAGCAACTTTAGATTAGGGACAGGCCTCCTAGAGTGCAGCGTGCGTATAACTTAGTTATACGCACGCTGCACTGTGCAGTATCTGATTTATGTGCACAGTCTTTCACAGTAAAAGTGGAAAAGAGTTGTATAAACTAGTTTGTGGCATCGGGATAAAGCACGGCAAATTAACCCTAAGCCATATCACCATTTTTGTTATACATCCAATCGTCGGAACAATAAATGAACACCGATAAACTGCTTTGCAAATAGGCATACTTATTGAACAGTCTCAAACAGTAACTGTTGCGAGTCACGTCCAGACATGTGCAGGAGGGGAAGTTCTGGGGGGGTGAAGGGCGGCCGAAGGCCGCCGAAAAACCGGATTTTTCCGTTTCTTTACCGGAAAAATCCGGATTCTGGGAGAGGGGTGAGGGACCCCTCTGGGGGGAGTGAGCTGTGAGTGAAACCCCCCCAAACCCCCCCCCCCCCAAGCACACGTATGGTCACGTCTCACGTACTCTCAAATATTCCAGGCTAAAGAAAGACTAAATTTCACCATGTTTCAGCTGTTCGTGAAAGCCATGGTTGTGTCGTATAACTCAGAACAAAACAGAGCTGCAGATCGGTAATATACAGCGCATGTGAATAGGAAATCCATATACACTGAGTTATTCGAAACTACCTGAAAGTCAATAACCAATATCGTTACAAATCGATTAATGCACAGATTAGCTAAGCTGAAGCAGGTAGTCAATATTATGTGGAAAAACATAGAGTGACAATTGTAAAGTGAGAAATCGCAACCATTGCATATTCCTTTAGCTCGTACGTCCTCATCGATGTCTTCTAAATTTTGGGTCAATCCATGTGTTTTTGTTACTTGGGTTTATTCGTTTCACGGCGCGAGGTTTACGTAACATCCTAGGGTATTATGGGCAAGATCCTGCCTATGAAGAAGATTACACGCAAACTAACTTTTCCAGAAATGCGGTTTTTGCGGGTGACATGAAAAATGTAAAATTACTGTTCCAAACATATACTTAATACGATATAGTTTCTGCATCTGCACTGCTGGCTGGCATTTAGATCGTCCTTACTTAGTCAATTGGCAATGTTGCTACTGCTACTGTAATTATTTAACTCAACAAAAAACTGCAAGTTAGATAAACCTTCTTTGCAGAATTTTAAATTACAACCAACAGGCAGGCAAGGCAAGGCAGGAGAGAATTGCAACAGCGTACATGCATTACATTTGATTAAACCGGGGAATATATTCCGCTGTAGCCGAATAAGAAGGATTACTGACAGTGTACAGCACAATCTCCACTGTAATATAGTTGTATCAAGAGTACATTATATCTTAAGCAGTGTGACAAAGTTAATACTCTATTTTGTCAGCTATTAAGCCATGATCTGCAAGCTAACGGTCTACTCCTCCCGCAATTGTGACCCATTATTCGACAGTTGAAAAATAAAGGGTCTATTTTGCGGGGGGGGGGGTAGAATGATAGGTCAGATTTCTTGGGCTCGGGTGCCTTCCTATAGAAATGAGTGGGCATAAAATGAGTGGGCATAAAATGAGTGGGCATAAAATGAGTGGGCAGAAATTGCGTACAACACAAAACACAACGTTTGACCATTTATATATATAAACAATACATATATATATATATATAAAGTTGTATATATTGGTATTTTGATACACAGATCCCAATATTGAAAATAGATTTTCCTTTTTTGCTGAAATCCCACAACATCGAAAGAAAACTGTATAATTTGCGAGGTTGTTGTAGAATCTAAGCATACAAAACGTACTGATTAGAATAAGCCATGTATCCTTTATTTGCCAACTGACGTGTTAGCTACCTACTGTACACTTGTTTTTCTTGGCCACACCAATAACGTGTCCAGCTAAATGCAATCCATTCCGGCAATAAACTCAGTAACTGCCTTTATGGAAAACAAGAAACGGTACATGTAATGGCCGTGATCAGATTGAATTACAGTATATATCATCAACGAAAAACTGTTGATGACGCATAAAAAACAGTACAGCTGTGTCACATATTGGCATTAAATAAAGAAACACTGACACATACAAACGGGCTATTGCATCACGTGGAATTGCTAAATCACGCAACAAAATCAAGCGCCCCTATTTTAATGGATGTGCCCATTGTTCCAGCATCACCCCATTCATGTGCCTAGCATTTCAGCAACCCCCACTCAAACGCTTTATTTTGCCGGTATCCCATAGTCACAAGCCCAATTTAATGGGAACATCAATAGCAATACCACAGCACCCCCCCTACTATGGTCGGCTCAATTCCAAGCCGGCATTGCTTCGCTGATCACTGCACCACCTCATAAAGTCTAGCATTGAAATCTCACTATTGTTAAGCAAGAATAAAAATGTATGCAAAGCAGGCATTGGACAGATTGATAAGCCTGGTATGGGAGTTCAGCTGATAGCCCTGTGGTGTATGCTTAGTTCATCTGTCTAGGGATCAATAGGGCCGTGATTCGAACCTCGACTAGGCCACTTCGTTACTTTCAATCCTGTGTAAGCATGACGACTCGTCTAAGCGAACGTAAGTAAATACTTCTGTACGCTCCTAACACACAGTAGTGTCCTTTATTATAAACCACGTTTCAGAGTAACAACAAAAGCCTTCTTCGGCATTAACATATACATTCCCTTCCTTTAACATGTTTAACATTAACATATACATACGACCTTCCCTGACGATTCCTTTTTCCAGACTGCCTACCATTTTCCAGGCGCTCTAAAGCCTCCTCAGAACTAATTTAGTTTACTTCCTCTCCTCCAATATTAATCACCCCTCTCTGGTCACTCATGGCCATCTGCAATCCAGTACTCGACACTACCCCATGATTAAATTTTATCCCATAAAACCTTTCAAATAGCCTTCTGCTAAAAGCTTTCCAATTTAAATCTTGTCTGTCCCACAAACTATTGAAATGACCTTCAGCAAAAAGGTTGCCAATGTAACATTAATTTAAAAGGAAAATGGGGGGGATAAAGACCAAACCTTACAGAACTAACTAATAGGATACTACACAGAGTGACGTATAATAATGGTAACAATAAATTGATTACAAGACGATGCAATTAACAGTTAATATATTATTGTAAATAGTAACGATAAGGAATTGGCAGAAATGTACAACAGACACTAATAGACAAGGAACACAATAGAAAATTGGATCATGGACAGGAAACAAATAAATAAGCACTACAGTATAATGAATAGACATACAGTGAGTAATAGCAAAGAGAATAGCATGGTATTACGTGCATTACATAACTGATCGGATAATACAGATATAAGAGAATAGAAAATATGCGACCAGTGTGTCGTAACATAAAACAGTGATTGAACCTCGACCAGAGCGTAGATGTGTGTCGATAAACGTTACTAAGGGTTTTCGATGGAAATGCGCAGAATGTCACTCAGCCCAGCAGCGCCGGAGGAATTTAAATGCAGATCAGGGATGCCGTTACGGAAACGGAATAAAGAGGTATCACCAAAATGCTGATTTATTGGGAGAATTTGCACATTTTGCCAATGGCCGGCTTGTTTTTTGGCATTGGCAACATAGTGCAAACTTTTGTTAACCTTGGTCAGAGTCTGTTGTATAGAATTGACACGAATATTGAGGTCTTTAGAGAAAGCATTATGGCGAGGCAGAATTTCGCAAACAAATATAGAAATGGACGGATTTTCAGCAGAAAGAGACGATACATCGCGCTGAGAGTGGCGCAGCACGTGTTTGGTGCTGTTGGGACTAAGAGGTCCGTCAGGAGCATACAGTGCTGGAAGATCTCCTTTAGGAGCGTGGCGCCGTGGCAAATTATTTGTGCCACCTAAGATGACGATAGATGAAAAGAGCGGACAGGCGCAGGCGCGTGCAATTTTCACAATATGTTGGATGCGCGTACCACGCAAACAAAGCACAACTGTGGATGGCGGCAGCTGCAGATCTGCTCCTAGAGAGTCACAAACCACCAAAATGCCAGTATGCCGAAAATTGAGACGCAGCTGAAGACGGACTTCCATTAGCAGGTTTCCGAGAAGGTTAGGGCGAGGAAACGGTTGGCCAGAGCGCCAATTTGGACCGATAACATAGACACCACTGGCTCATTCCGACGAATCCCAGCCTGATTCTCCTAAAGGGGCCCAGCCGGTATTTAGTAAGTGCTCAGAGAGGGCTGCATTTTGAAGGAATTTGGGGAAAAGAATGCCCTGCATGACATATACGTTGACAAGGTCCCACCAATCGAATCGAAAATTTTGAAATGTACGGGTCGCACCTTCCTGTTTACTGGCAAACCCATTACGAGGATCTTTGAACGTGCGGATTTTATTTGCCTTTTCGTTCTCCTCAAAGAGAAAACATCGAAACCACTGGTAGGCCATCTCTGTACATTCGAAAGTAAACCCCATGAAAGAAAAGGAACAAGGATACTATTGGGCAGAGTACTTGATGACAGGGCCAACTACTGACATAACATAAGTTTTAATCTGCACACAACTGAATCACCATGTGATGACTACTCTTAGAACAGTTTGTACAGAGTTGTTACAATGACGTTCAGTCACTAGTACAAAACTTAGGTGAAGACATTAGAGACTATATGTTTAACTATTTTACTTCTTGACTTTCTTTCCCTTTGGCCTCTTCTTGAAGGAGACGACTTTGTACGAAGGTGAGCGTCAACTCACCATCTCGGGAATCTAACGCAGTGATTAGATTGTTGTAGGAATCTGGCAAACTTGACAATAAAATCGTCACCTAATCTTCTTCGCTGACCACGGCATCGATAGCCGCTAACTGATCCGCCAAATCTTTAATTTGGTTGATATGCGTTAACATATCCTGGCCTTCTGTCATCACGACACGAAACAGTTTTCTTCGCAGAAACAATTTGCCACCAACGTTCTGCGCTCGTAATGGGTCTTCAAGTTTTCCCACGCTTCCCGGGCAGTCTTGGTAGCCGTCACCAAGAAAATCTGAGAGTCATCCAACCCCAGAACAAGAGTTGCTAAAGCTCTGTTCGCCCTTTTTCGGAAGTCCCTTTCCTGACCCTGAGTAGCATCAGCAGGTAAAGTTTCAGTTCCCTCGGCAAATCCCCACAGATCCCTTTCCATCAATAACATCTGCATCTCAAATTTCCACATAGGGTAATTAGTCCCACCGTATTCTCGCGCTTAAGGGAACACCAAATTAAGAGAACATGTTCTCTTAAGTGAACGTGTTCTCTTAAGTGAAATCGGAAAAAATACAGAACCACAAATAGAGAAACTGCTGTTGAACGTTAGAATTCTTAAGATTTGACCCATTAATGGTGAATCTTTAGTTCTTTCCAAGAAAAAGGAGTCATCTATATCATAAAATGACCACAGTAATTATACAAAATAAATAAGCAAAACCGATGATTGCTTTTTAGGGATACTCTACATTCACTTCAGGGAACATGTTCTCTTAAGTGAGCGTGTTCTCTTAAGTGAAATCAGAAAATTTCCCTATTTTTCCCGTATTTCACTTAAGAGAACATGTTCTCTTAAGAGAGAGAATACGGAATATCAAATTAATCAATGGAGAGTCCTTTCGATTGCTCCGCCATTACAGGATCTGCTGTAGACAGGAAAAAACGGCAGACTATCCAAAACGGATCAGAACTTCACAAAAAGTCACTTTGACGAGGATCACCAAGGATCACATCTTCGTTAAGTACTATTGGAATTTCTAACAAAAGGGAAAACAATAATCGATGAATTTCAAGTTTCACTGGATACGTTTTTGCAAATTGGTATAAAAGAGCTGGTTCTTGATAGAAAAGGCTGCCGTGTAAATTTACATTATTTCGCAAAAGGTGTTTCAGCGTTGTGTTGTTGCTTTCTTCGGGCAATGATGGTCGTCCCATCACATTCGTTGGCCTCCAAAGAAGCCAATCTCCCTGAGGAAACGGACCACCCTGTCAGGTACCTCCGCCAGAGCTTCGATTCCCGTAGTTAAACCAAGGACTGAGGTTCGTTGGACCGTCATCGCCGGGCAATTTATCAGTAGACGGTCAACTGTTTCTTCCTCTTCTCCGCACCTTCTGCAGAGAGGACCACGGCCATCCAGCTGGAACCGTGAACGGTATGATGCAAGCAGTGGGCAATGTCCCTTACTCCGCAGCTGAGCCAGGGTCCTCCGTTCAAATTTACTGAGACCTTTTTCAAGGTCCCTCTTAGCGATAGAGTTAAGGTTGGAGTCAGCACTGTGATTAGTAGATTCTTTCCAGATCTGGACAGAGCTTCTTTCAATGACGGCTTTAGCCGTATTGTAGTCAATTTGGGCGTCTCCCTGGGCCAGGGCACTACGTTTTTCGCCAAGGTATCCGCAGATTCATTTCCTGCCAGGCTGCTATGGCCCGGGATCCATTGAAAGTGAAAATGGAAATTCCTAAGTGGTTCACTGCTGAGGAGCCCCCAGCTGGCTGCACCAGTTTCGTCTCTCTGGAGTTGAGGGCCAGCGGCCAGCCGTCTGATAGCTGCCTGGGAGTCCGAGTATAGATGGATAATGTTGGAGGCAGCAGCAGTTTGATCCCAATTTTCAGAGATCCATTCCAAGGCCCGGCGGATAGCCCTCATTTCTGCAGTATAGCTGCTGCATAACTTTCCAGCTGGGGCAAAACGTTCCACAGCCTCTCCAGAAGACCGATTTATGAGAATTCCAGATCCGCCGTCAGTTGTGCCATTACGGGCAGAGCCATCTGTCCAGATGGCGAGGTCAGCTTTTGGGAGTCTCTCAATAGTTCGTTCAGCTGCCCGGAGTTTGGCATCCGGGGATCTTCTTTTCGGATGTAGGAATCCAGCTCAGCTCTGAAGGTGGCATTGGAATAGTTCTCCGAGGGCGGAACCAACTGGTTAGGAAATGGCTCACGCGGGCAGCCGGCAAGACCAGCAGATGCAGCTGCCCTTTCCGCCGCGGCCCGCCAACCCTCTGCGGATTTCAAGCGCTGTCTGACTCTGTTGGCGGCAAGGGCATTTGTAGGGTTTCTGTTTCCGGTTCTGAGTGATCTCTCGTAGGCCAGGGCCCTAAGCTGGTTTCGGCGCAGGGAAAGTAACCCCAAGGAAGACAGGGTTTGGATTATAGGCCAGAGGTCTTCCCAAAAGGGATACAGAGGGTCTGTATTTGGCTTCATGGGGGTCCTTCGAGAAAAATGTAACCTCACACTTTTCAACATTGAGGTTCATTTTCCAGTCGGCGGCCCAGGCTGCTATAGTGTCCAGGCCAGCTTGCAGCTTTGTGCAGGCATTGTTGAGATTTGCATCGCTTGTCCAGATTGCCAAATCGTCGGCAAATAGTGACGCTTCGATTCCAGTAGACAATTGGCTGACGATGTCGTTTATGAAACAGATGAAGAGGATGGGGGAAAGCACACCCCCTTGTGGCACACCAGCAGTGAAGCGTCTGCATTTGCTTTTGGCTCCGTTCAAAGAGACAGCAGCTCGTCTGTCAGAAAGAAAGCTTCCAATCCACCGGCGTAGGCAAGCGGGGACTCCCATCAGATTCAGTTTCCAAAGGAGCTCAGCTGGCCATACAGTATCAAAAGCTCTGCTGAAGTCTATGAGGGCCATGACAGTCTCCTACCCGGTCTAGCCTGGAGATTATTGGCGACTGACTGAGGAGAGCTGGTTTTTCGGTTTACCCTTCTTAGGCACGGGGATGACGATAGCCCTGCGCCATATGGCGGGAACTTCAGCAGTCGCCCAGGATCTGTTAAATAGGGAGAGGAGCAGCTGCTTTCCTTCCGGTGGCAAATTTCTGAGCATCTCATTCGTTACTTCATCGGGGCCAGCAGCTTTCCAATTTTTCAGGCTGCTGAGAGCAACATCGAATTTGGCAGGAGTGAAAGGGCTACAGGGACCAGGGAGGCGGTGGTCAACTGGACAAGGGTTTTTTGTCGAATCATGGTATTCATTAGAGGCCTTGTCGATCCGGAGCCTGCTAACTGTAGAGTACATACTAGCAAAGCCATTTGCTTTTTGCCGATCGGTTACCAGCATCTTTCCGTCAGCAATGATGGCTTCACCACCAACAGTGGCGGGGCCTCGGCCATCTATAGCTGACAGGACCCGGCACACACGGGTAAGGTCGGTATGGGCGTCCAGAGTTGATGTGAACTGATGCCAGGAGTCGTCTTTCTTCTTCCGTATTAGCTGATTTGCGTGCCTGCACGCATTGCGCCAGGATAGAGGATCTTGACTGGCATTTTTCCTAGCCAGCCGCCTGGCTTTGATGGCAGCAGTCAGTTCATCATCCCACCATAATTTTGGCTTTGATCGTCTGCCCTTGGGGATCGCAAGTGAGGCTGCAGCTAGAATGATCTGACAGAGCAGGCGTTGGGCACTATTACGACTAACGACACTAACGACGAGTGTGCGCAGGTGACGTCCGGGGCAGTCGCCCTTCCACCAGCAAAGCTTTGCCGGGCTTTGCTTTGGGCTGTCCTGAGTTCAGTGACACCATGTTGGTGTCAATTAGCCAATCTTCCACCAAAGTGCCAATCCTATCACTTGTGGAGGCAGACCGATCCCAGAAAGGAGAATGGCCGTTTACATCCGCCGCAACAATAACGAATAACAATATCTTGCCAGAAGGTAAATAGGTTGGGTCGAACGCCTGGGATCTCTGGTCGGGGCCCCCGCGTATTTGAGGGACATAAAGGTTCACCAAATGTAGCTTCTTCGTACCACTGAATACCGTCACACCCTGGTATTCAGTATTGGCATCGTTTGGGGCAACCTTCGGTCTGTCATCAAGGATATACTGCAGGCCATTCCTGAGGAGGATAAGTAGCCCGCCACCAATGGGAACCCCGTGTCCGGCCCGGGCCGTTGTCCGTTCCTTGATGTGACAGCTGTACCCAGGGGTAGAGAATCTGGACGATTTGGGTAGATTAGCCTCCTGAATGAGCGCCACGTCAACAGACTTAGCTGAGAGGAATCGGCAGAGTTCTTCTTTTTTCTGGTTAACTCCATTTGCATTCCACTGTAAAATGACTAGCCGGTTTCTCTTCAGCAATATGCTGGCATTTGTCCTTCTCCTCCGCTTACGATGCTGGATAGGAATAGGAGGGGCTGGGTCCAGCGTCGTAGAGTCTCCAGGGGTAGGACTAGGTGAGCTGCGAGCAGCCTCGCAGTTCGGGCATACCCAGGGTACACCACTATGGTCTAGTCTCTTCATTTCGGCAGCAGTAAGGTTTGAACACAGGCGGTGTACCCACTGCAGACAGCCATTGCACCATATGGAATAATCCTTAGTGCCCACGTTCCGTGAGCAGTCCGCGCAAGGGTAGCGAATTTGGCGAGGTTGGGATGGTCCAGGGTTACGCTCAATGTCTCCGGCCAAGAGGAGAAGCTGAGACCAGTAGGCCGGATTTCCGGTCTCAGCAAGGAAAAACCCGACTGACGGTCCACAGGGTAGTATGACGGGTACTGAGCTGGCGGCCGGTACAGGCACGGGGGTCTCGATCCAGTTCCAGAGAGACCCGTAGTTGATAGCCATTTCGCACTCCAGATGGGGCAGGAATGATTTCCATATCCACTGACACCGCTCCACCACGGTGAGGCGACCATCTTTGGACCATCTTTCAGCGTCGTTACGTCAATTAGATCGGGCTCAAACCTACCTTCTGTAGCTGCCAGCATTGCCCCATCGACCATTCTGGTATAATGGTTTCTTTCATTGGTAGACTGCTAATCTAATGATCGATTTCCTGAACTATCTGTGTTTGAGTACATGCGATTTGATTGATTTTGTCCTGAATTTGTTTGATGGAATGGTGGGTGAAAATGTACAGCTGTTCATTTGCAGCTGTTAACCTGTTTAAGGTCTGATCACGCAAACTTGCATCTGTTTTCATGAGTGACATGGCATCTTGCAGAGCATCAAGTTTGGGGCCTACTTTCCCCAAATAGATGCTGTTCGCTAGCCCCAGTCCAGTCCCGGTCAAACCAAGAACCCCTGCAATTAGCGTTCCTAAAAAGCGTTTCTCCCGTCTTGGGGAGCCGTTTTCTTGGTTTGGCGCGATATCGGGTGTGGGTTGGTCAGTTTGAGTACGAAACCCTTCTGCCTGTTTGCTGACCTGATTTAGCAATTTAGCATAAAAGTCAGTGTCTAAAACCCCCTCATAAGCAATGGCTAAGTCGGATATTACTGCCTGTAATCTTTTATGTAAATTGAGGCGGCCACTACAGGTATTGTTCGTACTTCCAGACCCCTTAGCTACCCACTCAACGTAATCGTCATAGTCTTTTTCCATATCAGGCAACTCAGCATGGATTACTATGGGGAGGTACTCCACGTTACGTGGAGTAAGCGCTAGCCCAGCTGGTTCTATGGCTACACCATATCCTGTGTGAACCTCTGTGGTGAACTTACCCGGTTCCCCAGTTAGCGAGCCACCAGTTGTAGGTAGCAGAAAAAATACAATCAGTGGTAAAAAGAGTACTGCTTGTATGAAGGAAGCTGCTCGTATAAGGTGTCGAATTGGCCAGTGAGGCCTTAGGTGCGAACCAGGATGTTCCCATTGAGTTTCTGCATTATTCATTGCCAACTGAGTATTAGTGCTTCGCTCCACCAACTCCTTGTTGTGAGCAACTAATTTGCATATAGTAGGTGACCGCTGTAAACTAGCCACGTGTACGGTAGTGTATAAAGTTTTGACCTGCGTGTCAACCCCCTCTTCTTCTTCTTCATCCCTTTCCTCATAGCCTTCCAAACCTGCTTCATATCTAAAGGTCTGTGGTTTGGTTCGATTCATATAATAAAAACTTCGACGTTTCGGCTCCCTTCTGCGGCCACCTTGTGTCGACTGTACCTGTGGGCATCGTGTTTTAATTCCATACGTCAAAATTCTCTGCGCAGAAAGCTAACCTTAAGTACCCCACAATGGGTTAGTAAGCTAACAGGGTGTAGGTGACAACTGGTCTGTTAGCCTTAGCTTAGCACTATTAAAAGCACTATGCAAGCTAAGACTGACTGACCAATTGTCACCTACACCCGGTCAGCTTACTAGCATATTGTGGGGTACTTAAGGTTAACTTTCTGCGCAGAGAATTTTGACGTATGCAAATGTGCCCCGCCTGGCCTCAGTGCCAGCATTCGATCGTACTATTTTGAGCACGTCGTTGAAAATTAGATGAGGGGTATGGTCCTTGAGGAGAACTAACGGAAGGTCTGAATTGTGCATTTGCATTAGACGTAGGCCGGCCAAAACTGTGGTTTTGCCGAACTGAGTCTACCAATGTTTGCATTTGTTGAGTCAGACTACCCATCTGAGCCTGCAGTGTAGAATTTCTTGCTTTAGAGCCGCTGTTTCAACACCATTGCTATTCTGACGTACAGCGCTATATACTTGGCGGTTCTCGTGCTGTTGACGCCTTTGATATTGTTGTCGATTTTGTTGATGGCGGCTGTCATCATACCTGTCATTTCTATAATGTCGACCTGACTTTCGTTCAAAATGACGATTGGTATTACTCCGAGGTGGTGGCCTATTCACCACGTCATCGAGCCAAGGGGGCATCTCCGAACATGAGATGTTGATGCGTTTCCTGCTCAACTGCTTCTGCTACGGCAACCTCAAAGTTTGTAGGATTGGTCGTTATTACATACTGGCAAATGCGAGGTTTTAAGCCTTTCAGGAAATACCGTAATCTTAAAACCTCGGATTCGGCAGGGGAAACTTTGGGAAACGCATCACGTACAAGTTTTTGAATGTCATATTCAGAAACAGCTTCTTTCGTCTTTTGTTCCCTTAATGTGAGTTTATCGATTGCCAAGTATTCAATTTTTGGAGAAGGGAACTTTTGCTCAAACTGTTGACATAATTCTGCATAATCATATCGGCTGTTTTGGTCAAGCCCTTCGCTAATGTATCAGCAGAACTGTCAATCTCGAGCATGCTAGGAAAAATTTCACATTTTCGTGAACGGTCACTAAAAATTCGGTTAGACTGAAAGTACAGGTTCAATTCTTTTAGAAAGTCTTTAAATTTTTTCTTTCTATAGCCTCCAAACCGTCTAGGTGGTCGTCCTATGTAAGGCCCTCCGTATGTAGCCTGAGTGCTAGTCGGATCGGTCATAGTTGAGCTAGCTTGGTTTTGAACTCTCATTTCAAAGCTGACGTGAAGGATGCAAAATATTCTAGACTGATACAATGGAGTTATTTTACAATATTAGCCAGTCAGTATAAGTGTAATTTATATAGTATATATATATATATATATATATATATATATATATATATATATATATATATATATATATATATATATATATATATATGCTAATTTTAGAATATTCACAAAAATTTGTTTTAAAATCGCTTTGCCCCAGGGAGGCAGTAAAAAGTATGCTAGAATCAGACTACTGGAAATTAATAAAATAAAAAGTAGATAGCATTTAAGACAAATGTTCATATTGTAGGTATTGTAGGTACAAATATACCTTAAGTAGCCCCAAATACAGTATCAAAAGGTTGGACAAACGGAAGCAGCAGTCCAGAAATCATGGGTGAAGCATGGGTATCACAGAATTGCTAGGTTTCGACTAAACACAGACAAAGTTGTAAATTCTGAGTTTCTCAACGTATCAGTAGGCGGAATTCTCCACAAATGTCCAATAATGGAACAAGTCTTCACGTAGGAGTGAGTTTCAGAAAATGGCAAGTCGGTCTTCGGAATTACTGCAGTGGGGTATTAGGAAACATTCGTAAATTAATTGTCCAACGAATGGATTTCGTGTAGCTCGTGAATAGAAAAGTCTTAAAGAGGGCTCAGTCGATCCAAAATATGCGCACAAAATTGTTCAGAAGAAGAACTGTCCAAGAGAGTTTAACTGATTGGTCAGCGCAAGTTGAACAGAATAATCATCAAGTAATCACACAAATGTCAGGGTCAAGGCAGCGGGATCCCACCGCTGCCACCAGAATTGTAAGCGTGACGACTCGTCTAAGCGAACGTAAGTAAATACTTCTGTACGCTCCTAACACACAGTAGTGTCCTTTATTATAAACCACGTTTCAGAGTAACAACAAAAGCATTCTTCGTCGGCATTAGCATATACATTAGTGACCTTCCCTGACGAGTCCTATTTCCAGACTGCCTACCATTTTCCAGACGCTCTAAAGCCTCCTCAGAACTAATTTAGTTTACTTCCTCTATCCAATATTAATCACCCCTCACTGGTCACTCATGGCCATCTGTTATCCAGTACTCGACACTACCCTATAATTAAATTCTATCCCATAAAACCTTTCAAATAGCCTTCTGCTAAAAGCTTTCCAATTCAAATCTTGTCTGTCCCACAAACCATTGAAATGACCTTCAGCAAGAAGGTTGCCAATGTAACATTAATTGAAAAGGAAAATGGGAGGGAATAAAGACCAAACCTTACAAATTCCCCTCCGTTGTCAAAAAGGGTGGTGTCCACCCGTGACACTTAAATGAGCAGAACAAGGGGAAATGGCTGCAAAATGAGTAAAAAGAAAGTTATCGTATACGTAAGTGTAGCAAACAGCACAACAACGGACAGAAGAATGAAAAACAAAGACAGACTCTAACTAATAGGATGCTACACAGAGTGACGTATAATAATGGTAACAATAAATTGATTACAAGACGATGCGATTAACTGTTAATATATTATTGTAAATAGTAACAACAAGGAATTGACAGAAATGTACAACAGACACTAATAGACAAGGAACAAAGAGAACATTGGATCATGGACAGGAAACAAATAAATAAGCACTACAGTAAAATGAATAGACATACAGTGAGTAATAGCAAAGAGAATAGTATGGTATTACGTGCATTACAGAACATATTCACATATTATGTGAACACTTGAAATCAGAACAGCAAGTAGTTTACGCCCTAGATGACGTACGAAGGCTGGGCTTACGGAATTGGTACCTCACTGCTCAAGATAGACCGTCTTGGAGAAGGATAGTCAATGGATTGGCGGTTTTAATGGACGAAAATCGTCTGGGCCAATAAGTCAAAGTCAAGTCATCTAGTTTACGCTGCCGAAAAAAACCAGCTACATACATATGTATTGGCTACCGAGTTGCTACCGCAGTTAGCTACCGAGTTGCTTCAAAGTGATGATTTTATAATGATGCCTGCTGACTGACATAAAAAAAGTTCAGAAGGTGTTTGTTTACCTTCCGAATATTTCACTGATAAAACCTATTGTTAGCTGATGAATTCATTGACTTAAAGTTTTCTTATCTACTGTTTACTGTCTATCATAAGCTGACGCCGACGCCTTTAGTTTAAAGGGGAAACAACCGCTGGTATGATACGATATGAAGTACAATTCTTTCCGTACCATCCAGTTGATTAATCGCTAATAAAACCCCACTTATATATAGGCCACTTTACTCCAACAGTGTCACTTCGCTTAGAAAAAATCACCCAAGCATCTCTACTCTGCTATTATCACTGTGCTGTACAATTTGGCGCAAACAATCTTTGCTTGGCGCTTGTGTAAGTTTTCAAGACATTACTGCTACACACTTGCCGCTACCAACAGTACATAATTTAGATAAGAGTGTGACAGCTGGCTGGCTCTCTGATTGTTATCAGCTGCATGTACATACATGCTCAGCACTCTAACGTGTATCTAGTGACCATCCCCACAAATATTGTAGCCGCCAAGTACACGTTTCTGTACTCTCACTCACCGTGTCCCCCCACAAATGTTGTACCCACCCATACACGTTTCACTCCCATTCGCCGTATCTTTAAGTGTTAATGCTCGAAAACAACGCCTACGTGCTCGTAATTTGTGTCTGCTTAAAACTTTATAACGAGAGAATGAGTGAATGTGAGGGAATGAGAAGAATATTGCCTATATTCAATTAAGTTCCTGATTCCAGTCAAATTTGTTTTAGCTTCCTTTTTGAATCACTATTGAGAAAATACTAAAGCACTAGTTTCGTCGGTTTTGTTTTCAGGAGTTTGAGGCATTCGATTTTCTCACAAATCGGTGGCTATGACATGGCGGATTTTAAGTTAAACTTAAGTTTATAGTTGTTGACGAAAAATTGAATTTTCAGCAAAGTCAAGGGTATAGCTTTTTCTGGGGTTGTTTTTGGAAGCCCTAGCAGGGCCAAGTACGAGTTGACAAATTAGGCCTTTCTTTTGGTGGATAAGTTGTTCTGAAACATTTTTTGGTTCTTTCGCCAGGTAATTAGTCTGAGTAAAAGTTGGTAAAATAAATGGGAGCCATTTGGTACCACCCTGGCGGCGGGAATTGCAGAATAATTAAGTGAGAGAAAATTTACCGAAAGATTGGTTGTCTTGTCAAAGTTTCTTCCAAAGGGTTGAGTCACATATTTCTTTTAGCAACTTTTTCTTTAAATTCTTTTATTTTAGGTCTGTCTTTCTCTGAGTGAAACTGACGGCGGTCATCGTGCTTGCATGATTTCGGCGAAAAAATGGCGTGCTGAAGCTGAAGCTGAAGCTGAAGATTGGAATTTGCTTGGAAATTACTTCCGTCGTTTGGAATAACAAGCCAACAAATATCCGACCGACTGATTCATGCGGTATGCTCCTTTCTTGCTCTTTCTTCTGAAGTCTGACCAAAAAATGTAGAAAGCGAAATTGTTTTCTTTATATCTCGAAAGCACATTAAGATAACTATCATAAAGTATATATTTTCTGAACCGGAATGATAAGATCTTTCTTTTTTCGTGAAAGTTTTTTGAAATTTCCCGTGCGATTTCAAAGAGTGTCGCATTTATATGTCCAGAAAGATTGGTACATGCTACTACCACGAGTTTTTCAGGAAAATGTCCCCTTATTCAAAAGTCCTACACCAAATTTCAACTTTTTTGGTTGAAAATTGCGTAAGTTATTCCATTTTTTATTTTTCAAAATCCTTTGATCTTTGCCGCTTTTTGACTTTGACTGGCTACTACTCGTGACTCGCTCAGTGGAAAAAATTTTCGATTAAATTTTCAGGACCGCCTGGAGACTATGAACCGCAAAGCTAACTTCAAGTTATGCAGAAAACCATACATTAACACGGGGTCCGATTCTGGGGGGGTCTACCCCGACCTCGGCGAGGGGTCTGCCCCTGAAAAACTCCAAAATTTTAGGGGGGTCTGCCCCGAAATTAGTAAAAATTGCGGATTTTTAACGTTTTTGACCAAAAATTAGTAAAAAATGACAATTTTTAGCGATTTTCAAGAAATTTTTTTAAAAAATCGCCAAAATTTGCTAAAAAATTAGCAATTTTTAGTAAAAATCGCTGAGGGGGTCTACCTTTTTTCTTTTCTGGACGAGAGGGTCTGCCCTTTTTCCCTTTTCGCTGAGGAGGTCTACCCGTTTTTTGTCGGTTTGGGGGGTCTGCACCCCCCATTCCCCCACGTTATCCTATGCAGAAAACCCCTATGTACAACTTTTCAGCAAGATTGATTTTTGGTTCCACTTGACCTTAGTTTAAAGTTAAATAAATACAAAGCTGACGAAAGATTGTTTGTCTAAACGTTACTTTGAATTTTAAATGAAGATTTTAAAATAGATTATTAATTCCACCAAGAGTACATCTATATGGTAAAGACATACAAGCAGGTTACTGTAGTGCTTTCGTTTTAGGCGTACTTAAGTAGGAATATGAGTTTTACAAGGAAATATTTTAGGCGTAAGTAGGAATTTCAGTTTTGAACTTTAGGCGTAAGTAGGGTTTTGAGGGATCTTTTGCGTTTTTCCCCCCCCAGCCCTAACTTTAGATTTTTTTGACCAATAACTTTGAAATTTGGTGTGGGTGCATACTGGAGGCTGGTGAATTCAAAAATTAAAAAATTTTAAAATTTTAAAAATTTTTAAAAAATTTTAAATTTTTGTTTGGTAAGGGGGGACCAAGGGGAACCAAAAAATTTTTTGAAAAAAATTTTGCTGAAAACTTGCATACAGGGGTTTTCTGGGGTGCTGAGCACGAATCTGAAATCCGTTTTTCGATTCAGCTTTTCGTTAGCTCAGCATAAGCTTAGATGTTAAGCTTACAACTTTAGCTTATACTGAACTAAGGAAAAGCTGAATCGAAAAACGGATTTCAGATTCGTGCTCAGCACCCCAGAAAACCCCTGTATGCAAGTTTTCAGCAAAATTTTTTTCAAAAAATTTTTTGGTTCCCCTTGGTCCTTCCTTACCAAACAAAAATTTAAAATTTTTTAAAAATTTTTAAAATTTTAAAATTTTTTAATTTTTGAATTCACCAGCCTCCAGTATGCACCCACACCAAATTTCAAAGTTATTGGTCAAAAAAATCAAAAGTTAGGGCTGGGGGGGAGGGGAAAGCGCAAAAGATCCGTTTTGAGTTGTGTTATCTCAAGGCGTAAACATCAAACGTTAGGTGTAAGTAGGATAGGTGTAGGTGGGATATACAGGTCAAATTCCCAGCATTTTCGTAGAAAGGATATTTTATTGCCGGTTTTGTAAGAGACTGCCTGAAGCTAACTATGTACATGATTTTATACAGTTAAAAGATCTCGTTCTACGCAACATAATGATATAAAATTATTGCTGTACAATTTTGCTAGCCCAAGTTATAGTGCATAGTTAATCTGGCAAAAACTCCCGTTTTTGAAAAATGTCAGCGTTGTATGTTTACACGCTGAGAAGCACCCCCCGAGGTTTCGGCCTTAATGTTTCGAGCATATTGCAAGCTTATTCTATTAGGAAGAGCAGAGTGTCTTACTCTTCCTCATAAACTCTTGGTACTATAGATTCGATTGCTAGGATAAAAGTGACTAAATAATAATAAATGGATAAACATTAATGATAATAAAATCGACATAACTGCAGCAAACTGACTGTCAAAATGCAGGAAAAGCTGGCCAGTTTTCATATAGTCTACAACCCATCTTATACCTTAGCATTAAGTCAAACTGAGTCAATAGTGAAGTCAGCTTTTTATAAATTGTATGATTCAGCGCTCTCTGTGAAACTGAGTAACAACTGGCGCAATTACACTACTAGTCACCATGAGCATTATATAAGCAGGCAAAATAGTGGTAATTGGTTTGCTTCTACAACATCTAATGTTGATTATCATTGGAGTTTAGCTTATGCTATTTTATAGACTGTGATTATCACATATTTGTCCGCACCTAGCATGTATCGTGTCTTCTAGAGTCTAGACACGTCAAAGTTATATTTGTTGCATATTCACCTAAATTCAGCCGTATTCGTAAGCTGTAAGCTTACTTAGGCTATAATATAGCTGCTATATATATATATATGCATTCTTGAAACTCGCTTTTGTGTATAAGAGTAACATATAATATTAGTAACTTCTGGCTGCGTGTTGCTGCTTTCTTTTTTTTTTACTTTACGATAATTAACCACATACCGGCAAGAGTGTAACGGTTAGCTTATGGAGCATAGCCGCTGTTAAAATTAAGGTCGGTGGTTCGATTTTGATTAAGAAATTTTAAAATTTTAAATTTTGATAGTTTATTTAACTGTGGTAGGTAAATTTATCTTTTAACAGAGGTTAAGTTGTGCTAACTGCTAGTCAATGGGCTGAGGTATATATAATACAGACGTCCGCCAGTAATTATTAGGTATGAGCTCTTGGTAAGAGTGAACACTGAAGAAAAGTGTCCAAGTAAGGAATGGAGCCACCGAGGTTCGAATCCCTGTTACTGGACGCTACCTGTTGAAAATGAAGTTAAAGAAAACTAATAGAAAGTTGTATGGAAAATATGTTAACATAAGATTATGATCTTAGACAGTATCTAAAACTATAGAGTCATGCTATACTACCTGCTAGTCATTTGTATCTGAGAACCAAGTGGTTTCTAGTTTAAGTATCACTTTGCTATCAATCCACCATACATACTAGACCTGGACACAGCGAGACTACATAGTTTGTAACGCTAAAACTGCAACTTTTCGGAACTTGAATCGCTGATATTTAACGCTGTCCAGACGTTTATAAGTTATGCCTACACATGACCATTTCAGTGTAAAGCTGTGTTTATCACTACGTTATCACTATTTAGATTCTTATTTCATCTGGACAATTTATTGTTTGAAAGCTAAATCGTAGCTTCATATCTGCACAACAATATATAGGCGATAATATAGCTGCTATGCAGCTATAATATATAGGAAAAACAAGGCTTCAAGGCTGAGATTTTGACAGATTGTTCATGTCGGCTCTTTTGATCTTTTATGGATTAAAATAATCAATTTTTGAAATTGTGAATGACTGGATGGGATGGCTATTCTGAAGTCTCTTTGGCACTGAAATGTCAGCAAACCAACAGCATTGATTTGCCCTGTTGATCAACGCCATATTTACGCAAATCTTAACTTTTGTATGTGCCTTTGAAGGTCTCTCGTCACCGAAATTTCACATTTTGTAAGTTTTTAACATTAACTTTCCCATAGTTTGTTTTCGAACTCTAATATTTCGTGTTCTTTTTGAAAACAGCTATATAGTGTGTGAAAATAAGCTAATTCCATGAATTGCAATTTTGAACCAAAGCGAAGCGACTCAAAACTGTATAGCTTAGCTCTAATAGCTACATACATACATGGGCAGTTCAGTTGTCAGAATTTGCGCCATAAATTTTTAAATTCCCTCCAAGTTTTTAAAACTGGTAATTTAAATTGTCCCTTTGTACCAGGGTTTTTTTTGCGTCCAGAAGTGCGTCTGGACGCAAAGTTTCTTATCTTGACGCAATGAAATTTTAACGGGACGCAAGGTAGACGCATCATTATTTCGGCCGAAAATTCACTTTTGTAAGAGTGAAAACTTCGAATGTTTCCAGTACCAATTTTTCCGTATTTTCCAAAAATTTTCTCGGTTTCTGGGGGGCTCCGAGAAACCCCTGCTGTTTTTCACTATGGCATCGCATGCTCTAGCCCGTGTGCTTTGTCATGTGTCAGTACATGTTGAGTTGTTATATATTCATCTGTATCCATACATAATAGATCAAACCCCAGAATTAATAAAATTTGTAGCCGCAGCCGAATATCCAAATTTTTGGGATCATTTAATGTTCCTCGAAACAGTTTTCTTAAAAATATTTTCGCAAAAATTAGGGTTTTTTTTCAAAATTTTACCTGTGCTTTTTACTGTGTTTTTTAAGAAAATGTGTGTTTTTTTAAAATCTGTGTTTTTCCTGAAATTAGCTTTTCGCAGTATTAACACGTTTTTAACGGTTTTTATAGCATTTTAAACTATATTTAGCATTTTTCGCGTGTTACAGAAGAAGTACAAAGCATATATTGCATGCTCAGTCTTCATAAACGATATTTCAATGTCCTGAACGTTAAATATTTGCATTGATGACGCTTTTTTGCGCTACAATGGGGGGTCGGGGGGGCGGAGTCACCCAGACGTTGAGAAGTTTTTGAAAATTGTGAAACTTTTGGCCTGAAATCCTTCAAACCTTTTACTTTTCGACAGTTTATTTTATTCCAGTCATTTCTAGAATTTGGAAACGTAATTTCATAGAATAATTTGCTTATACAGTCCCTAATGACACCGTTGCTTAGAATTATGAAGGCTACACGAAAACTAATACCCAGACGAAAACAAATAGAAGTAAAAACATAGATTTGTAGCGAATAGTTGCGCCGAAGGCGTAAAATTTTTTGGAAAAACTTAAAGATTAGGCTTATAATTAATAAAAATTCGCTCCTTCAGGTGAAACTGTGAGTGTGCTTTTTAGTGTTTTTTTTAAATTTTGTGTTTTCTTAAAAAAAGTGTGCGAAAACACAATAAAAAACACAAAAAAAACAATGGCAAAAATACACAAGCGGTACTGTCAAAAAATGGAAACTACATTTTCAACTAAAAACGTTTTTCGCAAAGCATACACAAATAGCAATTTGAAATATATAATGCAAAACTACCATTTTTCTAAAATTTTCAACAAACAAAAAGTTGTCTACGAAAAATTTACGATAAATTTAACTTTAATCAATCGTAACCAACGTTAATGCTTCAGTGTGTTTGCTTTGAATAATAATGCACTAAGCATCGCTTCACTTTTCTTTGTTTATTGATACTGACTTTATTGAAAATTCAAAAATTTGCAGATGCAATTTACACAAGAAATGCATTAGCGTTAGATAATTTGGTTATATTTAACAGATGCCAAATTAATCTTTTTAAACGTTTCCATTAAACGAATAAATCCGTAATTGCAAAAAATTCTCCAACTTCTGGGGGGCTTCGCCCCCAGACCCCCCGATGCTTATTTGCAATAATCTTTTCAGGGATCAGGAGTTCTCAGAGTTTTGAAACAGAATTAACTAACTCTTTAAATTAGCTATTTCATTAACTTTTGATATTTAATTAGTTTAGCAGTAAACATCGGAATGTACCACTAGTATCAAAAATTAGTCACGATAAGCGCATAAGATGCAATAGATGCCAAATTAATCTTTTTAAGCATTTCCATTACGGATTTTACTGTAATTGAAAAAATTTCTTCAACTTCTGGGGGACTCCGCCCCCCAGACCCCCCGTCGTGTGTATTGGGAACATCTATATGCATCTTGCAATATTGAATTGCTGTTAAACAGGATCAACTTTCTACTTGTCTCATACGATTAATTCATGTTACATTAAAGACATTATCGAAATTGTAATAAATAAAACAATTTTTGCACAAAAAACACGCTAAAACAACAATTTTTTTCTGGACGCAAAATTTCCTAACGGGACGCAACTGAAATTTAGCGGGACGCAAGGTTGACGCAAATCCGAAAACCAAAAAAAAAACCCTGCTTAGTACCGTTGTCAAGCCGGTGTCACAGTCTAATCTTTCCCCCGGCTGATTTTTCCCCCGGAAAAATTGGCCTAGGCTAATCTTTCCCCCTCGGAAAAATTAGACTAGGCCGACATTTCCCCCCGGAAGAATAAGCCTAGGCTGATTTTTCCGCTTTTACCTTTCCCCCCGGAAAAATCAGCCTAGGATGATTTTTCCCCCGGAAAAATCTGCCTCGACTGAACACTCCACCTCAAAAATTGACCCATTAGCTTGAAGTTTTCCAAGGAAGCTTTCTAGCACGAAGCTCCATTAAAAAGTACAAGCTTATTTAGTATATATTTACTACAGGAAATTCTTGTAATTATTACTATTCCAAATGCCTGTAGAAAATACAATTGCTACGTTAGTGGAAAATGCAAGCATTTACGCCTTGACTGACCGCACAGGAACAGTTTTGTAGAAAACTATAATAATTCCAGCCGTTTCTTGCAAGGACTCTTTTTAAAACTGAAAAGAAAAGAAATTGATGCGAAAGTGGTAAATTGCTTTTAAAAATTTGATTACAGGTCAGCGGTAAAATCTTTTCCACGGAACAATTTCACCGGTGATATTTGTCGGGGGAGGGATAATTTCACCGGTGAAATTTGTCGGGGGAGGGAGAATTTCACCGGGGTAAAAATTTTCTAGGGGAAATTTCACTGTGACTACGACATTTTAACATGGTTAAGATTATGTTAATTTATATGATACACACTGAATTGCTTGCGGCAATATGTTTACTATATTCAGATTTTGCACAAGTCACTCACATCATGGCGCACACACTATTTTTCTGGAACAACTTCAGGCTTTGTAGGTCTATTTTCAGGGGAATGTACAGCCTAGGCTGATTTTTCTGGGGGAAGAATCATCCTAGGCTGATTTTTCCGGGGGGAAGAATCATCCTAGGCTGATTTTTCCGGGGGGAAGAATCATCCTAGGCTGATTTTTCCGGGGGGAAGAATCATCCTAGGCTGATTTTTCCGGGGGGAAGAATCATCCTAGGCTGATTTTTCCGGGGGGAAAAGTAAAAGCGGAAAAATCAGGCTAGGCTTATTTTTCCGGGGGGAAATATCGGCCTAGTCTAATTTTTCCGAGGGGGAAAGATTAGCCTAGACCGATTTTTCCGGGGGGAAAAATCAGCCGGGGGAAACATTAGGCTGTGACACCGGTCCTGTTGAACACCAGCTGCGCTGATTTAACGCCTGATCGCTCAAGCAACTTCGATAGCGTTCAGGTTTTCGAATCAACCAAACTTGGTTACTTCCGGACCGGTTTTGTTCCGACCAGTTTTGGTTTGGCAAAATGTCAAAATGGGAACACATGAGTAGTTAAAATCACTGTTGCGTTACAACCATGTATCAGATTACTGCGCAGTTTAATAATTTTGTCCCTGAGGGGGTTTTTGCTTTGACAAGAAAAACAAGAAAAATAGTGTTTAACAATATCTAACAATCTGATAAAAACCACCACTTTTATGCCTCGCTGATTATACAATTATTTGGACCGTTCTGTGGCAATTTTTTGTTATTTTATGCTGCAATTATTATTAAGCACTGGTGCAGAACTTAAGAAAATTATTTAAATCGTACGTTTCTGACGTCGGTTTTCAGTTTAGCGAAAACGAAGTCATGGTGGCTGTGCCGTAGTCCCACTTTCTTGTGGGGAAGTGTAGTCACATTCATGGCTAACTAAATTTCATTCACTGAGCTGAGATTGTTCAGTTAGGCATTCTCATTTTGTCCACAAAACTTGTGAGTCAGAAATACAGTTTGGCAACCATTTTAATTTTATCGCAGCTGGCATTTTAAACTTTTAAGAATTGAAGCACCAGACTTCTGTTTGGTTAATAATTCAGAAATAATTCCACCGATTCAGCACAATTTGCAGCTGGAGGGCTATGCACAAATACATTCCAAGTATTAAGGACTGCTCGCCACTCTAAACATTCGGAGGTCGTCAACAGCCAATCAGTTTGCTGGAACTCCCTTCTCATTTGGTGGGTGA
Organism: Trissonchulus latispiculum; assembly: GCA_030248195.1. Taxonomy (NCBI): domain Eukaryota; kingdom Metazoa; phylum Nematoda; class Enoplea; order Enoplida; family Ironidae; genus Trissonchulus; species Trissonchulus latispiculum. The sequence continues at coordinate 74,464 of JASAND010029902.1, read as the reverse complement.
GTCGATAACGCAGAAGATTTCGGATTATTTCTAAAAAGGGGTCCCTTTTAGACAGGGGTCCCAAACAGCTGATCAGAATCAGCCAATCTTAACCTGTCTGGATGCCCTTCCCTCTCTCAAGCGGTGACCTCTTTTGGCAACCCTCTCCCTGCCCAAAACGGGGACTATTTTCGAGTCCAGAGTTTTTTGGTTTTCGGATTTGCGTCAATGAAAATTTCGATAATTCCTTTAGTGTAGTGCTATTAAGTCTATTTAGAAAGTAGATGCTGCTTTTACTGTAATGCACGTTTACAAGATTACTTACCTACAGAATATATGTAGATGTGTCCAATATACACACCGATATACGCGGAGCCCCCTAGAAGTTGAAGAATGTTTTGAAATTACAAAATAATCCGTAGTGGAAATGTTTAAATAGATTAATTTGGCAACTGTTGCATCTAACGAATGCCTGAGTAATTTTCGATATTATTGACACACATTATTCTGATATTTCAATGTTAGTTAAACAAATTAAAATATTAAAAATTTATGAAATATTTAGGAATATCATTGGGAAGAAAGTTGGTAAATATTAAAACATACCTTCGGTTTCGAAAATTCCGCCAGAACTACTGATCCTTGATAACAATATTGCACTGGGGGGTCTGGAGGCGGAGTCCCCCAGAAGTTGAAGATTTTTTGATATTACGGATTAAATCCTTTGTGGAAATGCTTAAACAATTAATTTGGCAACTGTTACATCTATTTTACTGAATCCCTAACGCTAATGCATTTTTGTGTTAATTGCATCTGTAAATTTTTGAATTTTGAATAAGTCAGTATCAATGAGCACGTCGTCAGCTTTCGAACGATGTGCGGCTTAAGCTTTAATGTACAGAGAGCACCAATGATATAGAAGTTATGTGCTCTTCTCTCCTGCCTCCGTGGTGTAGTGATTGCACGCCTAACTGCAGTTCGGGAGTCTGTGGTTCGACTCCCGGCGGAGCCAAATCTTTACAGCAGTCTGCCAGAAGAACCTGGAATCCAGCCCCTGTTTCTTGTCGTGTGTACCTGTCCTGGCGAGGCTGGACTGGCTGTTTCCCTGTGTTTGGTCCTTGTGCGGCTCGTGGCGAGCCTCTTGTAGGGGAGGGAGAGATGTACAATGAGCACCAATGATATAGAAGTTATGTGCTCTTCTCTCCTTGCCCCGTGGTGTAGTGGTTGCACGCCTACATAACTGCAGTTCGGGAGGTCCGTGGTTCGACTCCCGGCGGAGCCAAATCTTTACACTAAGGTTGCGTCAGTCGCCAGCAGAATGCTGTTGAAATTGACCAATTTTGCTTAGAGGGGACTTCCTTGATATAATCCTTTTGCTAATAATGGTTTTAGTGAAGATTAAAGACTAATTAAGCCCAATCATTTTAACAAATTTCTCCAGATGATGTTTTTTCATGTGTGGTCTGAAAATAAAATTATTCCTGTCTTTGAAGAATTATTATCATTTAGAATTATAATTGGAAACAAATGGGGTCGCGTGTGTGGTGTGTGGTCATAAATTATTGGGAAGGTCACTACTAGTCTGAAAGGTCAGCATTTGCCCACATGCCTTCAATAAATCTTTGGATTTATAGTACCGTATTCTCTCGCTTAAGGTGGTGGTATCCTTTTGTGCAGTGCTTTGTGGTGATTTTTTGAAACGCTATAACTTTCGCAATTTTGGGAGTTACAAAGAGCTTTATACGTCGTTTTAAAGCTAATTATCTGTACCTTCGCATGAGCTTACAGAACTGGCAAAATTAGCAAAAAATAGCAGAAATTTTCTGACATGCTGACATCTAACAGGATGAATATAGACCAAAAGTTTTTGAACATCGATTTCTCAAAACTGAAGAATCGGCCAAAAGTTCTTTTTGTGCCACGATATGAAGGACGTATGGGCCGAGGGACTTTTTTGGATTTGGCTCAGCAGGTCTTAACGGTCGAGAAAATAGGCCAAATGACAGTAACACGAAAGTTCGCAACTTCGCAATGAGTTTTCTTGCTGCTCAATGCGTTTTAGCCCAAACCAAGAAAAACGTCCCTCCGCAGAAGTGCGAATTTCGATTCTGCCGAAAATCTCCGGAATCCGTCGAGTAGTTTTTGAGAAATCGATGTTCGAAACAAAATAATCGCAGTTTTGCCAAAATGGTTTTTTGGCCAAATCTCTAGCTGAAAGCAATAAAGTTCGGCTAATAGGCATTCATAAAATGTGCATTTGTACGATGTATCGATTGAGTATAACTAAGCCAATTTTATCCTTAACATGTGGCAGGAATTTTGAAAAAACTGATTTCCTCGAAAATGGCCATTTTTTGACCCTAAAAACAGTTTTTTTGCTTATACTGACTTAACCACTGGAGATAGCTCAAAGGTTGTAAGAGCAAAAATATTCATTTTCGAGTCCTCTTTCCAGCCATATCAACCAATGCCGTGTCTTGTCTACCTACTGGGAGCTTAAGGCCAAAAACCAAAACTTTCTTATCTTTTGGCCTAAAAATACGGGACTGGTCCTAAAATGTTAAAGAGCACGGAAAAAGGTTATTTCGTAAGTTTTAGCCCTTTGCGTAAAGAATTAAAGCCGTTGGAGTCAAAAATACCCGAAAGGAAACCAGCACCTTATTAAGGGAACACCCACTTAAGAAAACATGTTCTCTTAAGTGAACGTGTTCTCTTAAGTGAAATCGGAAAAGTGCTGAAGCATTAATTGAAAACTTGCTATTGAAATTTGAATTTCCTGAAAATTCTGGTTTCTTCTAAGATAAAATTGAAAAAATCTGACAATAGCAATTAATTATAATATAAAAAAGTAAATACGAATGCCTCTTAGTGGTACTGGACATTCACTTAAGGGAACATGTTCTCTTAAGTGAGCATGTTCTCTTAAGTGAAATCAGAAAAATTTCCATTTTTGCCCGTATTTCACTTAAGAGAACATGTTCCCTTAAGCGCGAGAATACGGTAGTAATCTTAAACAACTGACAACTGTCATGATAAAACTATCAAACAAGTTTGTTTTGAGTTTTCTCTCATATTTCTTTGCTTTACAAGTCCTGGTTGGTTGTCATCTTATGTTACATTCACGCTAACGTTTCTTTTTATTGAATATTTTCAAAAAACTTAGAAATCTCAGGAACTATCAAGCAAAGGATGGGTATATTTTCGACCACGTTGAGTTCAAATATCGCAAAATTTTTTTCGATTCGTAAGGGGGGACCAAGGGAAACCGAAAAGTTTTTGTCTTTGATTTTGCTGAAACGTTGTATTCAGAGGGTTTCGAGGTCGTAGAACACGAATCTGAAAACCGTTTTTCGATTCAGCTTTTTGTTAGCTCAGTATAAACTAAAGTTTTAAGCTTAAGATGTATACTGAGCTAACAAAACTTGAATCGAAAAACTAACTTCAGATTCGTGTTCTACGACCTCGAAAACCCCTGAATACAACTTTTCTGCAAAATCGAAGACAAAAAATTTTTCGGTTCCCCTTGGTCCCCCCTTACGAATCGAAACAAGAAACCCCTAAATGGGGAATTATTCCGCCAAGGTGTGGTATTTTAACAGACAAATGTCAACTTCTGGCCTCTGCTTGCCATATGATAAACAAATGAGGATTAATGAAACGATCACCATTTATTGATTTTATTGCCAAAATCACTTGCTAGAATTCGGTCTAATTTTCTGAAAACATTCGTGGCAGCACAGCCCGTTTTCTTCGACCAAATCTCTCAAAATCTATGTTATGATTTAGAACAGCCATGTTGCCATTTCCTAATAATAGTTTTCCGCAAATTTTAATGTATTGTGAAGCATATGAGTGATGAGACGAGACCCTTTAACTTGCTTTGGTAACAGTTTGTTTCAGTTCTCTAGTTACGACATTTTATTTAGAGAAGGATACAAGATAATAGACGAAAGAAAGAAAGTTGTCACTACAGCACCACAGACCCGAAAAATTCGGGCCTGAGGTGGGGATCGAACCCACAACCTTTGGTTAACTAGACCGACGCTCTACCGATTGAGCCACCCAGGTACAATCGAACCAAGCTTAAGTTGGAATTCGTTCCCAAACTGTAGTGACACGTTTTTGAATAGGCATGGCAAGGGTTTATTTAGAGGAACTAGCAGAAATTTAGTAGTGGTCATTTCTTATTTTCAGTTGGCCAACTGTTGCCAAGCACAGTCAGTCAATACGAACACATATCCAACTGCCCCCGCATTAGCTTTAACACTCTGGCATACCCTATAAATCTTTGGTCAAACTTTTTTCAATTTACCCCCGATTGCACCAAATGTTTCTACGTAAAATCTAATTATCTTAAAATCTTATTAGCTAGAAAGATTTTAATACTAAACACATTTTCTATTGCACCAAAATGTTTTTGCGTAAAATCTTTTTAACTTCTATTTAAAATCTGTTTTGCTAAAATCTAATTATGGGTCACGTTACTAAAACAGCCAATCAGACATCGAGCGGCAGCTTTGAAGTAGTAGCGCTGTCCAATGATAAAATATCAGAGCCCTGACAGTGAGAAACTACTTAAAATCTAATTATATTCCGTTTTCAAAATTTTCTCTCTTTTTACATCCTTACTGTTGTAAGAAACTGAGTAAGCTTTAGTGTGAATGCAATAAACGCTGCTATTTGCTTATTTAGTGGTGAGTGGTGACAAAGTGTAGTAAGTAACCTACTGTTCTTATCTCACTAAAAGTAACTATTGTTAAGCATGAATATAACTTTTTCAGGATTTCATTTTGTAAACAAATCATAACCAAAATAGTTTCTGTGCAGCGCAAACAAGTACAAGAAACTAAATTTATCCAAATTCTGAATCTAAGAGTTCTTGTTTGTAAATATACAAAATAAGTTAGTCGCTCAAGTAAAATAACGGTGATTACGGCGGAAACCTTCACTTTAGACTTGCAAATTACTGGATTACAAATTACGCGTTTAACAGATTTTAAACATAGTACGAGGCATGTTTAAAATCTAATAAAGTTTCAATAGGTGATAAAATTTTAAATACATATATTTAAGTTGGTGCAATGCTCTGGTAACTTAAATATATTTAACATCTGTTTAAAATCTAATTTGGCTAATCAGATTTTAAGCACATTTGTTGCAATCGGGTGTTAATGTTAATTTTCGCGCCAACCGAACATGGACTGACGAAATGAGAAGCAGGAATGCAACATTCAGTTATGCATTTCTGATGTACTACGGCAAGCAAGAGCACCGCTAACGAAATAAAATTAAAATTAATAATTTCAAATGCAGTTTATCTTATTGTACATACTAATTATTGCAAAATTTTCATGACTTGTTCAGGAAATTATGTAACATTGATCTTTCAATAATCAATAAACAATAAAACAGCCCATACGATTACGTTGAGTACAGAAGTTACAAGTTTAACCCGTTTTCTTTCTCCGTTTATCGATTTTTCACCGATACTTTTGTTACTGTTAGTTACTGTAATGCACTGATTGTTTTGAGAGTGTCGCCAAAATTGCTGAACTAAGGATTTCGTGGTATGTCTTAAGAGGACTATATATTTGATTCACGCTACAGCCGCTAATCTCAACCAAAGTTCAGTGCTTACTGTTTTTCGGCATGTTAACCTCATTTGCATATTAAGCATTTTCAACACCCCAGCGATCTGATTTTCAAAGCTGTCAAGGGGGGATGCGTAGCAAACAATTCCATAATGAATATTAAAGGTCCCCCTGCGCTGGCAATTGTTCCAAATTTAATTAAAAATTTTTTCAAAGGAAACAGCAAGTCCACGCAACGCGTTGAAAATTTTCATTTTATTTCAAAATGGTTGTTTCAAGCAAACTTTGAACACCGCACCCCCTACTGGGAAAAAACTTACATGCTAAGATTATGTGTTAAACATAGTCCACTAAATGAAACTTTATAGAAATTACACACAAATTCAGGGTCGACCCATTACAAAGATTCCGCCTCCGGCGGAATAAAAATCGAATTTCACGAAATCGAAAAATTTTGCGATATTTGAACTCAACGTGGTCCAAAACATACCCATCCAAATTTCAACTCATTTGGTCAAGTTTTGCGGAATCTGGGCCTTGGGGGGGGGTTATCCTGAAAAGATCCCAGAAATTGGAATTTGACCCCTAACAAATCTGCCCCCTAACAAACAAACAAAGGTAGACGGGGTTTCTGCGTAAGTGGAAACTTGAGTTTTGTTCGTTTTGCGTAAGTGGAAACTTGAGTTTTGATCTTTCTTCGTAAGTGGAAACTTGAGTTTTGATCTTTCTGCGTAAGTGGAAACTTGAGTTTTGTTCTTTCTGCGTAAGTGGAAACATGAGTTTTGACAGTGACCTGAAACTGAGAACAACGGTTCTGCGTAAGTGGATTCTGCGTAAGTGGAATACACCCATAATCGCGGATTTTGCACATTTTTACACCCAAAATGATCTCATGTGTCCTCAAAACTAGACAAACTTTTATTTACACAGCCAAACTGCAGCACAATTACTCAAAGTATAGCTTGACCATTTTAAAATGTGGCAATTTGAAGGGAGAACGCTGGATGTAGGTACGTATGATGGATGTGACAATTTTGTGTGGTCGAACAGACAATAACTTAGGCCCTATTTCTTTAAAGATTAAACGGATTAGATTAAAATTAATCCGCATTAAAGAAATAGCACATCGGATTAAACGGATTAAAATTTAAACCAGCGAGTTAAACGAGTTAAACGGATTAAATTTAATCCTATTTCTTTAATGCACCTAGGATTAAAATTTTAATCTAATGCTGTTTCTTTATTCACACTTCGGATTAAAAAATGAACGAGTTAATTTTCATCCGACCTGGTTAATCGCTGTTTCTTTAAAGATTAATTTTAATCTGTTTAATCCGCCGCCTGTATTTTCAACTAGTTTTCAATCCCCCTGCAGCTACGCGGATTAAACGGATTAAAAGTTGGTGGATTAAAATTTTTAATTGCTGTTTCTTTAATGGCGGATTAAACGGATTAAAATCTACTCGTTTAATCTGCGGATTAAAAATCGTCGGATTAAACGAATTAATTTTAATCCGTTTAATCCGTTTAATCCATCATTAAAGAAATAGCAATTGAAATTTTAATCCGGCTGATTTTTAATCCGTTTAATCCGACCATTTTAATCTTAGTGCTCAAATGACTTCGCGTCAACCAACAAGTCTTTCATAATTCACCTGTATGCTAGTTTAGTTTATTAATTACCTTTCTCGACTTGTAGTGTGAAGTTTATCTAAATTTATCAGATTTTTAATTTTGGATATTATTTAATCATAAAGGATCAGTCAAAAAGGGTCAATGGAGCCTTCTCACTTTAAAAGATAAAGTTGAGTTGGGGAAGTGTTTGCACAGATGAGTTTATGCTGATAAAATTCAATTGTTTTTGTTGTTTGTTCTTGTTGTTATAGAAAGTTAAGAAAATTAGAGAAAATGCTATTTTAAAATTTTCAAGTTTTGCATGCCCACGTACAAAATTTTAAGTTACTGTTTGTTAAAGTATAGATTCTGGGCCAGGCGGGGTAGGCATTCCTGTAAAGTTGCAAAGTTCAATTTAAGGTTTTGAGGTTCCAATTAAGTTTCAGTGATCCGTCTGAATATGTTTAGCATAATCAATCTGCCAAGTGGATAGTGCCCAAACTACATAGTGGACATAAATAGTAGATAAATTTTTGATTCTATCGTTTTTTCGTTGTGCTTAAGGTGGCGGTATCCTTTTGTGCAGTGCTTTAATGGTGATTATTTGAAACACTATAACTTATGCAATTTTTGGAGTTGGAAAGAGTTTTATACATCGTTCTAAAGCTTACTTTCTGGACATGCACACGGGCTTACAAAACTGGCAAAATTAGCAAAAAACTAACAGAAATTTTCTGGCATGCCGACAGGATGAATATAGACAAAACATTTTTGAACATTGATTTCTCAAAACTGAAGAATCGGCCAAAAATTCTTTATGTGCCTCTATATAAAGGACATATGGGCCGAGGGACGTTTTTTGGATTTGGCTCAGCAGGTCTTAACGGTCGAAAAAATCGGCCAAATGCACAGCAACACGAAATTTCGCAACTTCGCATTGAGTTTTCTTGCTACTCAATATGTTTTAGCCCAAACCAAGAAAAACGTCCCTCCGCATGAAGTGCGAATTTCGATTCTGCCGAAAATCTCCGGAATCCGTCGAGTAGTTTTTGAGAAATCGATGTTCAAAACAAAATAACCGCAGTTTTGCCAAAATGGTTTTTTGACCAAATCTCAAGCTTAAATCAATAACTTCCGGCTAATAGGCATTCATAAAATGCGCATTCCGACGCTGTATCGATTGAGTATAAATAAGCCAAGTTGTCCTTAAGATGTGGCAGTAATTTTGAAAAAACTAATTTCGTCGAAAATGGCCATTTTTTGGCCCTAAAAACAGTTTTTTGCTTATACTGACTTAACCACTGGAGATAGCTCAAAGGTTGTAAAAGCAAAAATGTTTATTTTCGTGTCCTGTTTCCAGCCATAACAACCAATCCCATGTTTGGTCAACCTGATGGGGGTGTAAGGCCAAAAACCAAAGCTTTCTTATCTTTTGGCCTAAAAGTACGGGACTGGTCCCAGAATGTTAAAGAGCACGGAAATAGGTTATTTCGTAAGTTTTAGCTATTTACGTAAAGGATTAAAACTTTATGTGTCAATAATACCCGAAAGGAAACCAGCACCTTAAGAGCAACAGCTTTTCCAGGATTACAGTTGACACCTGAGAAAGATTTTAAAAAATTTAATCCATAAAACTTTTGTTAATATGACGTGGGCTACATAAGCAATAAGCTAAACAAAGGACGCATATCAAATTTAAGCTCTATCGGTCAAGTTTTGGTCTGGTGACTAATTAGGTTTAATATAGCCCATACCAGACCCAACGTCACGAAGATTATTTATAATTTCATAGGTATGTGTAGTTGTTGACTACCAGTCTTTCGAAACCATTAGTGTTACATACAGACACAATAAAGGCTTCATTTTCAGTAGAATTTAATAACTTTTCCAAATATCAGTGTCATTCATGTAGTCCCCCTTGCAACTGCAACCTTTTGTGAATCATATAATTAATGTATAGTGAACCCTTTTTGAAAACGTGCCAAATGCTAATTTGAAGAAGTAATCGGAAATGCTTGTAAGTTACTTTTCTTGTAAATTCTATGGGAAACGAAAAATTCTACTTTGTAGTTTTTAAGTCAGACGTCATGGTGGTGGGAAATTTGCCATTATGTAATATTTTAACATATAACAAAAACACAAAATCACATCACATGGTTTAACTTCAGCTTCAACAATGTTGTCTTGGCATTTTAGAAATCGCCTGCTAGTGGCTCTATCTTTTAAGCTGTGCCGATTTCCTCCAAGTCCAGACCTGTAACTTATAAAGTTGTGGGGACGGGGGTCAGGCTGGTTTCAGCCTGCACACCATGTCGGTCCAGGGGTCGTCCCGGGACGAAAATTTTCTTTTTTTACAACACTTTTTTCTGAAATTTCTAGCTATTCATCCCCTAAGTGGAGAAACTACAGATATTGCTGTCTCCGCATGTGAAATATTTAGAAATAAATCAAATCTAATAAACAAAACCTTAGCCTTTAATGATTTCTATTTTAAAAATAATTTTATCTAAAACTTTTTATTTTCTGTCTTCATTTATATTATTTAATTCATGATACATTTCTTTTTCAGTCTTCATTTATATTATTTAAATTCATATTCATTCATGCAATTGATTTATTCAAGGCATAGTAAAAGCAAACATGAAGTCGATTTCGTAATTTAACTTTAACATTAAGTAAAATAAGCTGGCATTAAAATTAATACTTTAATTTCAACCCAAATAAACTCTATTTTTAAATATTGATGATCCCAAATTAACGAATATGGGGAATACGTTAAGAGATCCGCCGCAGGTTCTGCTGCATAAAAATACCCATTAAATGATTAATTGATTAGTGATTAGTTGATTAGTGTGACAGCTTTTTAAAGACGACTGACAGTGACCTGAATCAGTTCGGATCATCGGCTGCCACAATTTAAAACAAATCTGATAAATTGTTGCTCTTCTTCTTCACTCAAGCAAGTGTTAAGGATCTGCGCCCACGGATGAACTGTTAAATAACTTAAGAGAAAAATATATTCTGATTAAACTGAAGTCAGGAACGACGTTTAGTGGTAATAGACGTTTTCGACCACGTTTCTTGTCGAAGTTATACTACTGTTATGATAATAATAAGGTTGAACAAATTTATTTAACAATAGGAATGCATTTAAGTGATGATTTGCTTTGTCAGTGTCAACTTTAATTACAAACTAATTCATTTGTAATTATGGAGAGAAACATTCCTTAGAAGTTTGTGTGAACCAATTATAGATGTTCCGATGTTATGTTCCGATTATATACTTAGCCGTGGCTTTAACTTCATTTCTATTGCTTGACAATCAAGTGAACCTTACATCCTTTAGCTTTCTTTTTGTAGGGAAGGTTTGTTATTATTAACAATCACAAGCTCTTAGAACCTTTCTTTATCTTACACCATACACGATTTTAAGCTAGTAAAGAGCTCAGTCAAAGCATCGCTGTTCTAACAGAATAGGAGCCAAAACAAAAGTTGAACCTTCGGCGTTTGCTCTAACTTTGCTAGAATACTCATTTTGCAAGCTTCAACTGAATCCAAACTACAAATGTAACCAACTTACTCCTTTGCTATAATTGAATGTGAGTACTGAGTTTCTCTGTTTAGTTCTGTTGACTTTGTAGTTGAAAATAAGAAATACAAAAAATACAAGCATTGCTCTGAATAATTTCCTCTTTTATTAATGGAGATCAATAGTCCAAGTCCACTAATTTTCAGTAATAATTAATCTGTAGGATGCAAAAGGTTCTCCTAAAAGGTAGGGGCACAGCTAAGTTCTGCTTGCGTGGTCGTCTGGGAATAAGATTCTCCAAAGTTCGGAGTGCTATACTGCTACGCACCTCACTTAACTTTTCTTTTGAGTCAGGAGAAATCTTTTGAAACTTGATTAGGAGATCTCCTAGTGCCCTCCTAAATAGCTCCTAGACAGCTTCCTTAGTTCCTATTGGAAGGTAAGGAGAATCTATTGCCAGGCGGCCCGGAACTATCCTAACGTACCAATAAACCCGATTTGCCAGATAGTAATCTAGATAAAAATAAAATTAAATCTTGATAAATTAGAGTTGAAGATGAAGTTTAAGATAAATTCACCGAGACGAAGACAATCAATAAATGTTTCGGGATATAACTGGAATCCCGGTTTGGGTTCTCGGGCCCAGTTCTTGTTACAGTTTTCACTGACATTCGGACAATAAATACATAAATATAAGAGAAAGTTTTAGACTAAAACATTCCAAATGCTTTAACGTCTAGCATGTGTATCGTTGATTCCCTTACTACTGGTCTGCAACTTCTGTTATAATTGTGCAACAAAAATGTTTCCCATATTTTTGCACTTCATTTCAAAAAGGCCGGTCGGCCTCACTGTCTTTTCAAGCTCTATGCATTATGCAATATGACAAAATAGACCAAAATCGCAAATCAATATGATTATTACTTAGAATCCATAATAAATTACAAATATTATAGAAGAAAATTGGAGGCCACTAGCTCCGACCAGAATACACGAATGTTCCCCCGTTTGTTAGAATGGGTCAACAAGTATACTGTCTCCCCGTTGGGGGGGGGGAGGGGGGGAGGGTCGCCCAAACAGGCTAAGTTTGTCTGTCTGAACCTGCTTGGCTGTTAGCGACTCCGCCAAACAAGGACCCTTTTGCCTACCCCCCCCCACCAAACGGGGACCTATTTTTGCTAGCCTCATCAAACGGGGTCTCATTTTGCTAATAAATAGAAAATACCGTAATGCTCTGCTGTACTCCTCCCCACTAAACGGGGACCTCTTTTCGGCTACCTCCCCCGCCAAACAAATGAAGGAGAGTATGCTTTGTTTAACTGGTCGAACCCCCCACCAAACCGGGGAACGTTCCCGTATTGTGGTTGGAGCACCGTCACGCAATGCCAAGAAGAGAAGACCTCTACTGGCTTACTCTTCTTATTATATTTAGTGCAATTATGCACTCTTGTTATTAACCCTTTAGTTCAGCTTAGCCAACACAATTCGGCAAATTTGACCACGGTAAAAATCAACGCGAATAGTTCTTTTATGAACTTCTCGAGCCTAATTTCTGTGAGCTGCACTGCATGAGCTATACAGTTTATCCTTCGGCAGCTTTGGACCGCGCTCCAGTTAAAACAATGAATTAATTTAATTTAATTTTAGTTTAATGACATAGCTTAATTTAGCGAATATGTTCAATTGAACATTGAATTAATTCAATTGAATTTCTTAACCCATAAAGAATTCAGTTAATTTTGTACTGGATAGAGCTCGGAAGTTTTGATTTTTAGCTTTAATGCAGAACAAGCTTTTAGTTCATTCAATTTTGTTGCACGAAAAATTTTCATTCTTAGCAACTCTCTGGGAAGGTATTTTGTAAGCCGAAAACAATAGGTGTGAGAAATATAATTACAGTCTGGCTCTATAGTCACTATTGTTGTATAATTTGGTTACATGTCAACTGAATAGGACACAGGTGGAAAGCCTGAATTGATAAGATAACCGTACGATTTATGAATAATTAAAAACCTATTTAGTGTAATTATATTTTATAGTTTATTCAAAAGTAGAGATAATTATGTGAAGATTTGGTTTCGCCACAGTAGTTGAATTAATTGTCAGGGTACAGATAGAATAGTACAGTGTTTTTGTGCTTTTGAGCGTTGTATCCAAAATACATATAGGTACCTAATTTGTGATTTCAGGGAGAAATTACTTATTAATTAATTAAACGCAATCCGTAAAACATTTAGTAACTTGCTTCTGCTGCAAAGTGTGACAAAGATATCCTAATATTTCATCAACATTCTTACTTTTGACAGGATTTCATTTACACGTAATAAAAGGAGGTTGTCTGTCAGATTATTTTTACCGTAAACTGGACAAAATATCAAATATAAATTCTCGCTTTTAAAAATTAACTCTTGTAATAAGTCACTTGGTAGACACACATTCTTATAGAAATTTTCCCTGTTTGAGCGTTATCTCATCTTGACTTTAGAGTTATTTAACAATGCTAATCCCTCCTCAAACAATTTTCGATATTTGCTAAGGTGAAGTATTTTTCTGAGCTTTTTTGAAGCTAAACTCACATTACTTTTGTAAGCTGATTAAATTTTAAAGCGGTATTTACACTTTACAGTTAGTTTTTACTCTGTTTAGTCTGTAATTGGCAACGATGAGTTTCATTAATCCTGCCGAAGATAAGTACTTATCCTGTTTCTTCCAACCCTCTACCTCGACAGTCAGACCCACCCTGGACAGACGGCGCATCCAGATCCATGCTCGCCAGTCAGAATTGAATCAGAGCCGATCCTGGATCGGTGAATCCGTTTTCTCTGACTACAATCACCAAGCTCAAATCCAAGCCTCAGATTTGCCTTCCACAGACTGTCTGGATTCAGTTAATCTACCTCCCACCAAGACCCAGTTGAACGCCGATGAAGAATTACCTAAACTATCACTGGCCGCTTTGGCCACAAAATTTGTAACCCTTTTATGGGAGTCTCAGGCAATCCAGCAAAAACCGCTGCAAGTTGAGTCTTCTGACCTGAACCCGGACCCTGTACCTCAGAACAGCTCTGAAGCGAAGAACAAGTTAAAGCGGAAAGCTTTTGCCTTAGCCCCTGCCTTGAAGTTCAAGAAGCGAATCAAACTGGACGACTGCTCCGAGGTAGAGCCGAATTGCAGCGGCCATTGTTCTGCTGTGAATGAAAGAGAGGACGAACTGATCTCAAGCAGCAAGCCAAGACAAAATAACGTGCCTAGAAGACTGAAAGTGCCTATTTCATACAGAAAATATGGTAAGCATTTTCTTCCAAATTTGTGAAATATGGTGCCTACGATTTACTATAATTATGATTTTCCGACAGCTATTTGGTGGCACATTTGGTAAGTCTGAAGCGTTGCAGTTGTTAAAAACTTGAGTTGCTTTGCGTGGCGCTTGCAGTCTAGTTTATTGCGTTGTTGCTAAGTGTTGCTCTATTAAAAACTGTTTTGTCTGTGTTATTACTGCAGGTGTTTTTGTAGTACATCACAGTATCACAGTATCATACAGTAAGGTTGATCACCGGACCTGTTCAGACCGGCTGACCATAGGACCAGCGAACAAATGTCGACAAGGCTACCTCTCTAAACTTCTAAACTAGCGACTATCGCATTGTTTCAAATGTTCCAATATCAAATATTTCGGATTTTGGATAGCCAGCAGCGGCTCAGAAAACATTGGGCCGGCGAACAACACTTAATGCATACGCATAATAACCAGCACATTCTCATGACTTACGTACATTATCTGTGAACACTAGTAGACGCGCCGGTATCGTTTTGTTTGCCACATGCTGTAACCGCATTTTAATTTATCGTCATGGTTTTTTGGCAGTAGATGTAAAACGACTGTTCTTGAACACTCCGTATGCTTGCAAATAAGCGTATTACAACCAGACAAGCAAATGGGCACTAGTATTACACAATCACCTTTTATTTTCATTTTATTTAAAAACATTTCTGATTTAAGCTCTGGTTGCAAGGATTTTGCTTCTATATATTATGTTAATTATGATGTTAATATGATGTAAATTAATATGATGTTATTAATGTATGATTTATTTGTTAGCCCCTGAATAATTGCATATTTTCTGCAAACAGCTGTATTTTTAATTGTTTTAGCCATGATAAAATGGGCATCAAGATTTCCGATAACAGATCCTTCAACTGGTGAATCGCTGGCAGCAGATCCAAGCTGACCTTTCCAGAGCAGATGATTTGAACAAACTAAAAAACTGCTAAACTTATAAATGTATAGTCTTTATAGATATACAGCTCGGAGTAATTTGTCTCCAGCGTCTAGCAGACCAGTGTGATGAACTCTACTACAAAAACTGTCACCTTGTTTAACTCCTGTCCCGTACACATTTCAACAAAAGATGAGTTAGTGATTATGTAATTCTTTTAATTAATATGTTTAGTTAAGCTACCAGATTTTTCAAAATTTTCATCAGACATTTGTCCAGCCAACTATGCTTATCCGTTGGATAGTTTTTCTTAACGGGTTCCCACAACGGCGCTATGGCTTGTTCCTTGTCCGGTCTGAAAAAGGTTGAATCCCATTCACGTCCTCTATTAAAGTATAGCCTCCTGCACGCTGATGAGATTTTTCTTATTTGCTTTCTATGACATGACATGACATGAATTTTCACATGTCCATAAGTACCATTTGTGTATTTGTGGTTGGTTACCTCAGTCTAGAACCTCAGCTTGAACTAAAAATTTTGCTAAATTTGACGGAGGCGTCAGTAAAGACTAATTATAAAAATATTATTCATAATTTCTGCGTCAGCTTTAGTAAGACAGCAAATTTTGAAAGTGTTGCAGTGTGATTTATAATTGCAAGATTGTTTGCAAATAGTTAAGTGCGTAATTTACCATCATTTTGTTACATTAGTTTCTGCCAACTCCTTTCTCTTCAGCTGGGCTACAAGCATTGTGTGTATGATGTACATTTCTGTAGTTGTTATTTGTACTGTTGTTATAACGTAATTATACTGTACATTAAAGTTTTCATTATTACTGCAATTTCTGACTGTTAAATTATTTCTAACTCCGGTCTATGTATGCTAATACTGCTATTGACATCAAGGTTATAAACTATTGCAGCATCAGGAACATTTTTGCAAGTATAGTGCACTTTCAAAACTAAGCTGCTGCAATGTTATTTATTTGAAACCAATTCAGAAGCTGGCGACACAAAATCTGCTATAAGAAAGAATTCATATCGTCATTCATTCATATACTGTCATTGTTTCCAAATACAGTACTGGATTTACCGTAATCGCAAGCGTACTCCCCTTGAAGCTATTGTTTAGATTTTAGGTTGCTCTCTACTTGGAGTTTACCTTTGAATGGCATTTTACTATTGGCTAAGCGATGGATAGTATTTTCTCTCTGAGGTGCTTATTCGCCCAGCGTACTATGCGATACTTGTATGCACACAATATATTTCTTTGGTAAGGTCGCAAAAAGCAAAAATAATGTGAAAAGCAGAAATGCACAAGGTTATGCACTAGGTTTCCAAAAATAGTCTCTGGCTTAAAGAAACGGTAGATTCCTGCATAGATATTTAATTCCATATGTAAGCAATCCTTTTTGTATGCATTATCGCCTGGTATCTAACTATAGATAGTAGACTGGCCACTTCTGACGATGGCACTGAACGCACTGCAGCTCAGCTCATTGCTTTGAAGGCGTGTTCTATCCGGAAAAACTGGAAGTACGCCCTGGTAGTAATCAGTAAACAGAAAAGCCAATGCGAGCTGACAACGTACGTCAAAGTTCAAAAAGTAGGCCCCAAAAGGAGCAACATTCCTTTGCAGCCCTGTTATTATTCTTTTGAAGAGCATAGTCTGTTCGAAGCTTCGCTATATGAAGCTACAGCTGCTTGCTTTGCACTCTCACTGACAGTGACGTACCAGTTTTTACTTGATCTCTTAGTTCTTCTTGGCATCCGTTAAATTTGTTTCGATATTGAACACACTAATGTCTGACCAAAAATTCTTGGAACTGAACTGTGAGCGATTGTCCTGAGTTAACCTTTGAAGTTAGTCTATCTAAAATAATTTTTAGAAACCTCTGGAGGAGAAGCATCCGCTAAAACCATCATATCAGGTCTATATCCGGTTACCGGATGCCAAATCGATAAAAACGCTTCAGATTCTGAAAGATAATGCTAATTAATTCAGACTCTAACATATTGGTCCTTGGCCCAAGACATCTGCGAAAATCCGTTCACATCCGCTCCATGTCCGGTAACCGGATGTCTAGGTCACAAAAGCTGTACAGCAAGATGGGTAGGTCGTACAGTTACGCTGATTGATTTTTGGATTCAGCGGGTCGAAATTAGTCTATATACGAAGTTTTGTCCAATTTGGACCAAAACTGCGTGATCTATGGTCTTGTCCGGTGCGAAAAAACCGGAAAAATCGGTTTTTCCGGTCTGGTGCTCGGAATCGCGGATAACGAATGTTAGTTTTTGGTACAATGAATATTTGGGAGGCAACTTTCATTTTACCGGTGTCAACGTAATTGAATATTCGGTCGATTTCCGGTTCTGAGCTTTTAAATTTGAGATTTCATAGGCTATTATCTCAGTATCCGGTTGGTACGGAAGTAAAATTATTTCATTGAAATGATATTTCGTCGATCCCTAACAAACATCAACCTCAAATTACTTCATATCTGCTGTAATTTTTGAATGATAGCGTTCTAAAAGTGGGCTGATTTTGCTTGTTGTGTCTAAAAAAAGGGGGACCGCACTATAGCTTCAAATTATCGTCCAGTTGCTCTATTGTGCTGCGTATCCAAAGTCATGGAACGAATAATACATGTACAGCTCTATCATTTCTTGGAACGGTTCTCGCTTCTATCAGATTACCAATTTGGGTTTCGCAAGGCACATAGCACGTTTCATCCGTGTATGCTCCTGTCGCATTACTGCGAGTCCATGCTAGATTGTGGCGAGGAGGCAATGGTCGTGGGCCTGGACTTAGCAGCCGCATTTGACAGCGTATGGCACAGAGGACTCCTTTACAAATTGAAACAGTATGGAATCGGCGGAAAATTACACCACTGGCTTTCTGATTACCTGTCAAACCGCAACCAGTCGGTAATCGTCGACGGTAATCTATCTGACATTCGCCCTGTTACAGCGGGAGTCCCCCAGGGCTCCATCTTAGGCCCTCTGCTTTTCCTGTTATACATCAATGATTTGCCAAGGGTTGTGGGCAATGATTGTTTCATATTTGCAGATGACACCACAGTCGCTGCAAAACTTCCCTCGGAGGACTCTAGAGAAACCATTGCGGTCCTGCTAGAGTCCGATTTGGAAGCAATTTGGGACTGGACAAGGAAGTGGAAACTGACCTTGTCAGTTCCCAAAACGCAAGCCATGGCAGTATCGAGGAGGCGAGACCGCCACGGGCTCCGCAATCTTTCGGTCGGTGGACAAAATCTGTCCAATTCCACCTCAATGAAATTGTTGGGAGTTCAATTCACAAATAATTTGTCGTGGAACAATCATATACTCAGCAAAGCCAGTACGGCAGCCAAACTGGTTGGCATGCTTAGGCGTTCGGCCGACAAACTGTCGCAGAATGCCCGCTATCACGTACATGTTGCCCTTATCAGGCCTACGATGGAATATAATTTGCCATTGTTCCTGAATGCGCCGCAATATATCTTTCAGGCCCTTGAATCTGTCCAGAAATCGGCAAACTTATTGTTCCCCACCTATAAGCTGGACAGTCTGAAACACCGCTAATGGGTCGGCGCTCTGACCATTTACTGGCAACTGATTCACGGGGAAGGACCCCGGGTCCTTTCGGCTCTAATACCTGCGGCGTATGACGGAAGAACGCGGACAATCCGCAATAATTTGGCACGGTCCGTTCCACGATCCCGCACTAGACATCATCAACGGAGCTTCATTCCTGCTGTCACCCGGGTGTGGAATCTGCTACCGGACGAGGTGGTTAACAAACAATCATCTATAGCCTTCAGAAGAGCCGTCCACCGCCACCTCCTAATCAGCCGCTATGGGCTGCCTATCAATAAATGATATCAATAAATGGTAATTGTTAAATCGAACATGAGATTTGATCCTATACGCTTAGCTTTGTCGCATGCCATATAAGTTTGAACTATTTTAAAACTACATCATTCAAGAGGTACAGCAAATATGAAGGAATTTGAGGTTGATGTTTGTTAGGGATCGACGAAATATCATTTCAATGAAATAAGTTTACTTCCGGACCAACCGGATACTGAGATAATAGCCCAAGAAATCTCAAATTTCAAAGCTCAGAACCGGAAATCCAGTTTCCCAAATATTCATTGTGCCAAAAACTAACATTTGTTATCAGCGATTCCGATTTTTCCGGTTTTTCTCGCACCGCACACGACCATAGATCACGCAATTCTGGTCCAAAATGGAAAAAAACTTCGTATATAAACTAATTTCTACCCGCTGAATCCAAAAAATCAATCAGCGAAACTATAAGACCTACCCATCTTGCTGTACAGTTTTTGTGACCTAGACATCCGGTTACCGGATATTGACCGGATGTGAGCGGATTTTCGGAGATGTCTTGGGCCAAGGACCAATATGCTAGAGTATGAATTAATTAGCATTCTCTTTCCGAATCTGAAGCGTTTTTGCCGATTTGGCATCCGGTAACCGGATACGATGGTTTTACCAGATTCTCCTCCTCCTCCTCCTGAGGTTTCTAAAAATATATGCTTTGTATAGACTAACTTCATAGGTTAACTCAGGACAAGCGCTCACAGTCCGGTTCCAAGAATTTTTGGTCAGACTTTAGTATCCCCTACGGATTTTGTGGTTTCTTACCACGTAAGCCTTTCCTTCCGTCAGCAAATAAAAGTAGCATACATAGCGTGCAATAAGTAGGCCAGAATTCAGCAGGTACACAGTATAACATGCACACACTTTTCATTCAAAACATATAAATTGAGGAAAATGTTTTCAGATGTAAATGCTTAGCAGTTGACATTCTTCTGGGATTTTGCGGATGTACCTAAAGAACAGTGTAAAGAGGCATATGCTTACCATGCAATGCTTGGGCCAAACGTATGCCGTCTATCGCAAGCTAGTACCTTGTTACCTAGTGCACAATGTGAGCAGCTCCAATCTTCATTGGTGCTCAAAAATACTGCAACAGTTTAGACTACTAACAGCCGAAAACTGCGTAAAGACTGTCAGTTCTGCTGCTTAAATAGTTTGAAAACCTAATTTGCCTAATCCGCAGACAACAGAACCCACTAGTAATCAAAGCTTTTGCCTTTGTATCCCCGCTGCAGCAATGCTTTCACTTTCTCAGCAAGGGCTGAGCGCACACGTCAGCTCAAATTGGTCCTACTACTGAGGAAGGAAACGAGACTTCTTGCAGTGTGCAAGTCCTTGAACTTCAAAGTGCTATCCTCTCTTTCTATCTCTTTCTATTCTTTTTCTGTTTGTCATCACTCCAGGTGATACTCCTGTCTCAACGGCAGTGCATCGATGGGCACCGGCTTCCCTTAATACTTATCATTGATGTTGATATTCCCCTGAGACAACCTGTAACTTTTAGTACTCTAGTCAGCGAAGTCTTACTTGTAACATTCATAATCATTATCAATTAGCACTATTCAAGCGAATCAAGTTTAGGTTGAATTCGAACACAAACTCAAGTTTATAAACCAATTGACGAAATTATAAAAATTTCTAACTTTACCTGGGATTAGATTCATTCCACTTGAGTTGAATGTTTGTTAAAATAAATAAATCTGTGTTAAAGCAGTTCTAATGCTATAGCTTTCAATGGCTCCGCTTATTAAATTGGCCTTCCCACTGACTGGGCAACAATTTCATAGAAGCTCGGTTCATAACTAGTTTCAGCCCTGTAGTTTCACCACATTTGACTGATGCTTCTGTCAAGAACTGAAATTTCTCATTAAAATGCAAAATGTAGTCCATGCTTTTTCTAGTTCTGAAAAAGTAACAACTTTACAGCTTTCCAAAAACCACTACACACGGGGGTGTATGTACCAAGGACGCAAAGAATTATTAATCTGCTATCTCTGCTACGCTATCTTCGAAGAACGACACTCACTATTGGGAAAATCTGTGGACCTGGCTTGAGCTGAGTTTAAACCTCTTTAGATGATTCTTTTAAAGCTAGGATTGTATTGTCGCTTTCTGTTGAGCATCCCTCTTGACGGATTCGCTTTCGTCTTTCCATAACTTTTCGGTGTCTGAGATTTTGGCTTGATGCACGTAGTCGGAAAAAACGGTTTCTCCAGTCCAGTATCGTTTCTGATTTGATACGAAATATCGCGCATATTTCTCAATTCGTCTCCTGTCCAATGTTGGTCGGAAATCTGAGGTAGGAGATTGAAAGAAACATGATAAATACTTATCTTCTTTCGAATTCGTACAAGTCGTGGTCCTGAACTAAAATGAAAATAACCAATTGCATGCATTAATAGGTCCGTTACCTCCATCTACCTTTGAGAGGTAGGTTAGTCGTACTTGTGGCTTAGTTTTTTTTGGTGAGGGCTCGACACCGTTTAGGCTCCACGTAAGGCCTGAGAGGTGCTCCTCTCCGCAGACCGCAAACGGACAAGAGGCGGAGAGAAGAAGACTACGGATAGAAAACATAGTCCCCAAGCCAAGCCGGCGTACGGTTATTGCAGACTCGCCCAGGGCAACCAGCGTTGTTGTATCCAACACAAGTTGCCCCCCGCATACCTGTAGAGACTAGGTTGGCTGAAATCTATAATTGCCCACTTTGAAGGCAGTTGGTATGAAAAGCACTGGCTGCAGAATAGGGTCGGAAGGGTGGCCAAGTCTCAGATAGGAAAGGAAGGAAATGTCTGCTGCTGTCAGAAGATTTGCTTTAGAAGGCATATGTATTTGAGAAATTAAAAAATCAATCAGAGAGTTTAATGCGAACATTTTGAGACTAATTGTTTTTAGCCACAAACTTTTCGTACGATCTAGAGTTTTAGTCCGGAAACTTTGTGAATATCTAAATATTAGTCTCACAATGACAGTGGTTTAAATAATATACAACAGAAACTAGTTCAGAAATTTTGAGCCTACAAAATGCATTCCGGACTAAACACATCACTAGTCCGAAAAATGGTGACTAAATTTTTGTTCCCACAAAGGTTTCTTTCTAATCTTTGTTAGTCACAACTAGGCCTACCGCTACCACTATGGCTAGCTTAACCCATAATAGACATTAGAAATATCTTAATGACTTGCTTTGTAGTTAACTGTTATTTAGTTGTGTTTTAACTCTAAACATAAAAGTCTTTAATGTTGTTTTTAAAAAAGGGGATTGATTGAAACATTCAGCTTCGGTGTAATATTTCGTGGCTGTTTGGGTAGAACTTCTGTGTTGATTTAATGAAACCAAGCTTGACAGAACTGAAACAATACAGGATGCAAATTTTGTGAGGACTGGCGCCTTGGGTAAATAGCCCCAAATTCCTGCTCCTTCACACCGGTGGAAGAGAAGGGGTCACGTTCCCACCCCACTTCTGCAAGAAAGCCAGTCTTGAGTGCAGAGTTATAACTAACTGAGCATTGACAGCATTGTGGCTATGGAATTGACCAAAGTTTTGGGAGGGCTGAAACACACTGCCTGCTGGCCTAAACTGTGTTTCGGTTACAGGGGAGTACAAAGTGGAAGCAGCTCACCTCTTCATTGACTAGACTGAAGCTCTCTCTGTCGCCCTGGCAGCTGCTCCATCCAGCTCGAGCAAAGCAGTAACAGCAAATCTTGTTTCCTGCGGCCTTCGCCACTGATTTTTTAAAATTTCGAAAAATCGAGCGAGAAGAGTGTAGATAAAGAGTTAAGCAGGGCTGGATGAAAGACTTAAGCTAGGCTTAAAGTACTGGTGATTCCTAGACATATACTTGTATGCAACCAGAAAGTATCAACATTTAGCATTGGAAGAAATCGCAAGGGAAAAACAGTTTTTATTTTTGCTTATTTAAATCAGTCATTCAATCTTGTTTGACGAGCACTTTCCTTCAAATCTCCTCCTTGCTCAGTGAACAGATTGATGAGGCAAGCGCACACCCATTGCTTCTCTAAACTTTTTGAAAGGATCACGGGAAAGTGGCTTCGTAAGGCAATCAGCCACCATCTCCGTTGATGGACAGTATTGAATCTTGACTTGGCCTTTCTCCACAACTTCACGGATGTAATGAAATCTAATGTCAATGTGTTTTGATCGAGCATGAAACACAGGATTCTTTGCTAGACACAGCGCCCCTTGATTGTCCTCATTCAACACCAGTGGACCAGAAACTTCTGCAAAAGTCTTGACCAGTCGGCTCAGCCAAACGGCTTCTTGTGCGGCTGTGCAGAGGGAGATATACTCAGCCTCTGCTGTGGAGAGGGCCATCACAGGTTGTTTTTTGCTGAGCCAGCTTATGGCGCCGCCACCAAGCAGAAAGACGTTGCCAGTCACTGACTTCCTGTCATTTAGGTTTCCCGCCCAATCCGAATCTGAATAACCAACTGGCAATGCTGACTTTTCTGGTAGAGGTCGGTAGACCAGGGCATAGCTGGCTGTTCCTTTTAGGTAACGAAGAATGCGCTTGGCCGCAGTCAAATGAACTTGCTTGGGGCAAGCGCAAAACTTTGCCACCACGCCGACAGCATAGGCGACGTCCGGCCTCGTGGCTACAGCTAGGTATAGGAGACTTCCAACCATCGCCTGATACTCCGACTTCTCGACATCCTGGCTGACTCCGTCGTCTTTCACCAGTTTTAGACTTGGGTCAGATGGCGTAGAAACAGTCTTGGCATCTTTCAGACCAAACCTTTCTAGCAGATTTTCGATGTACTGTTTTTGGTGAAGATAGAGCGCACCAAGCTTCTTGTCTTGAACTATTGAAATCCCTAAGCAGTAGTGCAGTTCTCCCAAATCCTTCATCTCGAATCCTTGGTGCAGGTCTTTCTTGAGTTGATTCATCATCTCTTCAGAGTCTGCGACCAAAATCAAATCGTCGACGTAGACCGCCACAATAAAGAAAGGCTTTAGGTTCACGAAGACACAGCAGTCCGCATCTAACTGCCGGAAACCAACAGACTTTAGATAGTCCGTCAGGGCCTGATTCCAACATCTGGGCGCTTGCTTCAGTCCGTAGAGCGATCGACGTAGTCGGCAAACTTTCTCCTCCTGACCTGGAACCACGTAACCGTCCGGCTGGACCATGTAGATTTCTTCCTCTAATGTTCCGTTCAAGAAGGCTGTCACCACGTCCATCTGATGAATGTAGAGCCCGTTTTGCACTGCAAACGCTAGCAGTGTTCTGATAGACGAGAACTTGACCACCGGTGAAAACGTCTCCTCGTAATCGACGCCGTACTCCTGGGCGTAGCCCTTTGCCACCAGTCTTCCTTTGAACCGCTCAACCGTCCCGTCTGCATAATATTTCACCTTGAAGACCCACTTGCAAC
Source organism: Trissonchulus latispiculum (assembly GCA_030248195.1). Classification (NCBI taxonomy): domain Eukaryota; kingdom Metazoa; phylum Nematoda; class Enoplea; order Enoplida; family Ironidae; genus Trissonchulus; species Trissonchulus latispiculum. The sequence goes on along the minus strand of JASAND010029902.1, from coordinate 50,237 downwards.
CGACGGCCTTTCTTTCTGGAGGCAAGTCTACCAGCTCCCAGGTTTTGTTCTTCAGGAGGGACTGGTATTCCGAATCAGCAGCTTCCTTCCACTTTACTGCATTGTCGCTCTTCATAGCTTCTTGAAAGGTCTTCGGCTCCGGAATCCAGTGTGTTCCTACCAGAGCAAAATGAGTGCGCAGCAGTTCTTTCTCATGCAAAGCTTGCAGTCCAAATTCCTCCGCGAAGGTGGGATGAGACCGCTGATCTTTGCATTTCCTTTGTGAAGGCTGTCGTATCATCTCGTCGGCTTCGCTATTGCCAGCTGTCGAAGCTCCGTCCGACCCTCCTCCTCCTGGATCCACTTCCTCTTCAGAAATGTCGGAGTGATTTTCAGTGACAGTTTCTTCCTCTTCGGAGGGCTGCTTCTCAGTATCTTCGGCAATGTTGTCTCCGAAGCAGATCTCCACTGACTGCTTGTTGGACTCGTCGAACACCACATCCCGCCGGACGTAGACCTTGTTTGAATTTTCGTCATAGAGCCGGAATCCCTTTGACCCAAAAAGCATATCCTACAAAGATTAGCTTCTCCGCTTTCGGACCCATCTTCTTTCTTTCCCCCTCTTGGATCCGAGAGTTGGCGGTGCAGCCAAAGACTTTGAGATGACCAACGCTGGGGGTTGTTCCGTACCATTGTTGGTAGGGAGTTATGCTTCCTTCTAGAGCTCTCGTTGGGACTCGGTTCTTGATGTAGGCTGCCGTGTTCAAAGCCTCAGCCCACAGACCCTTCGGAAACTTCGCTTGTGCCATCATCGCTCGGGCTATTTCCAGCAACGTTCTGTTTAGTCTTTCAGAGACTCCGTTCTGCTGCGGGCAGTAGGGTACCGTCAGCTGGTGCTTGATCCCTTTCTGCTTCAAGAAACCTTCGAATTCTCTGCTTGAATACTCTCCGCCGTTGTCTGTACGTAGGATCTTGATCTTCTCACCCGATTCATTCTCCACTTCAGCGGCGAATTCTTTAAATTTCTCCAGGACTTCGCTCTTTTTCCGCAGAAAGTAGACTTTGGAGTAGCGAGAGAAATCATCAGTGAAAGTGACAAAATATCGTCTTCCTTTCAGAGTTTCTGGGGACACTGGACCGCAGACATCGCTGTGGGCAAGCTCAAGTTTCTTCTTTGTCCAGCTCGCCACTTGTTTGGGGAATGGCTTTCGGGTCTGTTTCGCCAAAACGCAGGGTTCGCAAATGCCCTGGTTCTTCTTCAGCTCAGCCGAGCTCAGGCGTACACCCCGCACTTTGTCCCCGACGACAGCCTCCCGAATTTTCTGAAAGCCAATATGTCCGAGACGTCGATGCCAAAGCTCAAGTTTCTCTGTTGTTCCTGATGCCATTCCTGCCATTTCATTTCCCGGAACTGTCCGTTCCTGTAAGCAGTTTAAGTAGTAAAGCTTTCCATTTCTAGCTCCAACTGCACGAAGCTTACCAGTTCTGGAATAGATCTGCACTGTAGCATCTTCGAAGGTAACGGTGCAGTTTTTCTTGACTACCACCCCAATTGAAAACAGGTTGATGGCCAGCTTCGGGGCGTACAGAACATTCGTCAGTGTCGTGTCGAAACGACCGCCGCCGGGCAGATAGCAGGCCACTTGCACGCTTCCAACTCCCAGGACATCCAGCACCCGAGAGTCCCCGAGATATATCTTGTCTGGCTCGGCGAGTTCCCGGAACTCCCGCAGCCCCGATCTATCCCAGGTCATGTGTGCAGTCGCCCCCGAATAAACTACCCAGACACCCGACACTTTACCGTTCTTTGACACCATCGTAGCGAAGGCTTCGTCAGGTATACTGTGAACCTGAAAACTTTCGCCAGTTTGTAGATTTGTAGTGTTGTATGTCCGAAATCACCTATAGGATTACTCTAACCGACTGCAAGAAGAAAAAGAAAACTATGTTGACGCGAGTTTATTCAACGAAACATTCAAAAATACAAAATACTCAAATAATTTTATAATAGACAACTTTCAATAAGGCACCAGAAAACGCCCGCGAAAACAAGAAATTCAACACAAAACATCGAACAAACTTGTTAACAAAATCTTGAGAAAATCAAATTGGCTCCAAAGCGTTAAAATTAAACAGGCAAAGTGGCAGTCGAGCCACTTGAAATCAACTCCATACAACATCTGAACAACTTGCGTGCCCAAAAATGAAGTTTTTCGACATCCAAAACCCGGTTTATACTTTTGTCCGTTAGTCCGCTACTGCTATCCGTAAGTCCATTTGTCTGTTTGTCCTTTTATAAATTGATTCATACTTCTGCTGCTTTGGTACCTTTGCTGTTCCACTGTTGCGCGGCTTGTCAGTTCGTCCTTTTGTCCGTTTCCAGGGTAGATTCTTACCTTTTTTGTTGCTTCTGCACTGCTGTTGTCCGCTTGGACTTGAACAATGTTGAACTTTTTCTGTTTGTCAACATACAGCATCCACTCTGAAATAACTAGCACTATCACGTGCTGGCTTAAGGTGGTGGTATCCTTTTGTGCAGTGCCTTTGTGGTGTTTTTTGAAACGCTATAACTTTCGCAATTTTGAGAGTTGTAAAGAGCTTTATACATCGTTTTAAAGCTTATTATGTGTACATTCACGAGAGCTTACAGAACTGGCAAAATTAGCAAAAAAATAGCAGAAATTTTCTGACAAGCTGACATCGAACAGGATGAATATAGACCAAAAGTTTTTAAACATCGATTTCTCAAAACTGCAGAATCGGCCAAAAGTTCCTTTTGTGCCACGATATGAAGGACATATGGGCCGAGGGACGTTTTTTTGGATTTGGCTCAGCAGGTCTAACGGTCGAGAAAATCGGCCAAATGCATAGTAACACGAAATTTCGCAACTTCGCATTGAGTTTTCTTGCTACTCAATACGTTTTAACCTAAACCAAGAAAAACGTCCCTCCGCAGAAGTGCGAATTTCGATTCTGGCGAAAATCTCCGGAATCGGTCGAGTAGTTTTTGAGAAATCGATGTTCGAAACAAAATAATCGCAGTATTGCCAAAATGGTTTTTCGGCCAAATCTCTAGCTGAAAGCAATAAAGTCTGGCTAAGAGGCATTCATAAAATGTGCATTTGGACGATGTATCGATTGAGCATAACTAAGCCAATTTTGTCCGTAACATGTGGCAGTAATTTTGAAAAAACTGATTTCCTCGAAAATGGCCATTTTTTGACCCTAAAAACAGTTTTTTGCTTATACTGACTTAACCACTGGAGATAGCTCAAAGGTTGTAAGAGCAAAAATGTTCATTTTCGAGTCCTCTTTCCAGCCATACCAACCAATCCCGTGTCTTGTCTACCTACTGGGAGCTTAAGGCCAAAAACCAAAACTTTCCTATCTTTTGGCTTAAGAATACGGGACTGGTCCTAAAATGTTAAAAAGCACGGAAATAGGTTATTTCGTAAGTTTTAGCCCTTTGCGTAAAGGATTAAAGCCGTAGGAGTCAAAAATACCCGAAAGGAAACCAGCACCTTAAGGTGGTGATTCCCTTTAGGCACTACTGCAATCGCACGGTCCAAATCAAGGTCAAATTTAGAAACTTTACAAAATTACTTTTAGGGTTGTAAAACTTTCGGGTTCGAAAACTTGGCGTTTCCGTTCGGGGTGAATTTAGTCGATTTCTGACCGTCGGGTAGTAGCTGCATCACTGTAAATGATTCGAAACATCTCGTTAGGCTCTACATTTTGGTTTTGAAAGTTTCTTTCTATCTTTTCTGTATCGTGAGATATAATCTGTTTTCTTATTTTGCATTAAAAAACTTGTCATTTTTGTAGAAATCAAATAACCCATTATTTCTCGAGCTGCGAAAGCCGTAAATTTAATCTAAAGGAATCGTTTTGAAGGTCACAGAGGCCAGCTATTCTAGGCGTGATCGTTACCCAACAGGAATTTTTGTCTGCATGGTAGAGGAGTGCCCTTTAAGGGAGTGATTCCCTTTGGTCACATAAAGTTTACACCATTATTCCTCATTCGTTACTTGGAGTTAAGGTGGTGATTCCTTTTGGAGACATCAACTTTGAACCATTATAACTCAACCATAACGTGGAGTTAAGAAGCCATTTTTAGATCAAAATGCAGCATAACATTTGCTCTTTCTAATGAATACAGCGAAACTAACTTCAGTTCTTGAAAATTATTTTACTGCATTTTGCAGACTAAAGTAAATTTTTTCGTGAAGCATCGACCACATCATTCGATTGCACTATCAAATAGCTGGGGTCCCTTTTTTAGTTATTATGAAACCGCTATTCGTTATAAAGAAATTAGCTAAAATGTATGCGCAACCTGGATTTTGCCTACTTTTCTAAACTTTGGCAAGCGACCACTTTGGGTCCCTGGGTATTTTAGTGTAAAACACGTCCAGTAAGTGGAAACCATCTAGCTTGCATAGTAAATGCTCCACAATCGCTGAAAAAAATTTGACACGTTTTGCAAAAAGTACATTTTCTATGGTAGCAGCGTACGGGGTAGCAGTTAGATGATTATAATGTAACGGATAATCGATCTCGACGAGACCTTCAAATTGACACCCACAGTTTAATTTTACGGCTTTCGTAGCTCAAGAATGGGCACATTATTTGATTTCTGCAAAAAAGACAAGTTTTCAACGCCAAAATACGAAAATCGACTATATCTCACGGTAGCGAAAAGCTAAAAAGTTGCTTCGAAAAGGAAAGAAGTAGAGCTCAACATGATCTTCCGAATGAATATAATCATAGCTATGCAACCCCTGTATAATTGTCAAAAATCAGCAAAAACGGCCGTGTACGGAGACGTCAAAGTTTTGAAGTGGGATTGGGCGGAGGGTGTTAGAATGCTAAAAGAACTTATATATTGTGGAAAGTTTCATCAAATTTCATCTTGATTTGAACCATCAATCAACAATATGTGCCCAAAAGGAATCACCACCTTAAGAAGCAATTTTTATATCAAAATGCAGCTTGAAATTTTCTCGTTTTAATGCACACCATGAAACTAATATTGCTTTTCTAAAATATTTTTAACACATTTTAGAAGAAGTATAATTTTCCAGATTTTTTGCAGACTCAAGTAAATTTTTCCGTGAGACATTGATTATATCATTCGATACCTCCATCAAATAGCTGGGGACGATTTTTTATTTATTGTGAAATCGCTCTTCGCTGTAGAGAAATAAGTTGAAATGTGTGCGTAACCTGTATTTTGTCTACTATTTCCAAATTTGTCAAGCGATTACTTTAGCTAGAAAGCAGTCATCGGGGAAACAGAGCCCTCCAGCTTGCATGGTGAATGCTCCACTATCTTTGGGGAAAAACACTGCATATTTTATGATAGCAGCCTACGGGATAACGCTGTTGGAAAACGATCATGAGTCGGTTAATTTGCCCCTATGATACCTTCAGATAGACGCCCTTAGTTTGATTTTACGGCTTGCATAGTTCAAGAAATGATGAATTATTTGATTTCTGCAAAAATGACAAGTTTTCAACGCCAAACAAGAAAATAGGCTATACCTCACGGTAGAGAAAAGCTAGAACGTTGCTTTAAAAAGCAAAACCATGAAGCTCAATGAGATCTTTCGAATGAATATAGTCATAGCTGTATCATTGCGGCCAAACTTTCAGAAACTGGGAAAAACTGCCCCTTACCGGAAATCTCGGATTTTTGAATGGGGATTGCGCGGAGGGTGTTAGAACGCTAAAAAACGTATTTCGCAAAGTTTAGTCAAATTTCATTTTGATTTATGCCGCCAACTAAAAATATGTGCCCAAAAGGAATCACCACCTTAACAGATGTGTTTTGCACAAAAATACCCAGAGAGCCTTTTTAGTTGCCATTGCTGATTTCTAGTTGAAGTAATCGCTGGATGAAGTCAGAAAGTAGGCAAAATTCAGGTTGCGCGTACATTTTAGCTAATTTCTCTAAATCGAAAAGTGATTCCATAATAATCAAAAAGGCTTTCCAGGTATTTGATAGAGGTATCGAATGATGCAACCCATGTCTTGAGAAAAAAATTGGCTTCAGTCTGCACAAAGTCTGTCAATTTTTATTCCTTCTAAAAAGCAGTGAAACAATTTCAGAAAACCAGTTCCATTGTAGTCATTAACAAGAGAAAAGATTTCGCTACATTTAGATATAAAGATGTCTTCTCAACTCCAACTAATGAGTAATTGCGGTCAAAGTTGATGACTCTAAAGAAATCACCACCTTAAATTAATCTCGGTATTTGATTTCTGACTGTTTGCAAGATTTATTAATTAATTATTGCCACAACTATTTAGCTACTTTGAAGGATAATTTTTTAAACTTTTAAAAGTTACTAAAATACAGACAATAAAATTTAGAAGTAACATAATGCTGTAGCCAATCAGTATAAACAGAAAATGTCAGTAGACGCAGAGCAAACAACAGCAAACCAGCAATACAGTAAAAGTGTAAATAGTGCAAAAGCAGAATGACCAATTCCGTCAATGCGGACAAACGGACAATCCGCAAAACTAGTATGAACCACTTAGTCGTTTTAAAAAACGCACACCCAGACAAATGAACAAAACGATAGAAGCACTAATGGACAAACTGAAACTAAGTATGAACCGGGCTTTAGTCGAAGCACATTTCAGCATAGCACCCATTCCATATCGAATAATTTAAAAATAAAAAGTTCCGTATATTTATGTGTCATACCTTAAATCCCATGCCTAAAATGTCTAAAACGTGTGCAATTTAGCTTTTGGTGTGTGAATGATTTCACCCACGCTGAGTTGTAGTGTCACAACATTTTTGTTTTCACAAAACTTCCACTTGCGAACTGAAAAAACTAAATTTTTAGTATTTCTTAGAAATTGTACTCAACTACTCAACGAACAACAGAAAAACTCTTGTTCCTTAGAACGTGTATCTTCCGTAATTATACTTTGTAGTTTGAATACGTGATTAAACAACTAAACACAACTAAATAGTAAGGAGAGCAGGAGACCGCGCGCGAGCCGACTGAATATTTAACTACCGTATTATGCCAAGCCAAACAGTGGCCCATGGGCGTGTTTTCGGAATCGGTAATTTTTTAATTTGATCTTTGTAATCCAAAAACGCGCCATTCTGCGAAAAAAACGCCCACGGGCTTTGGAAACCGTCTTATAATTACTGTTTTGCCATTGTTCAATAAATTCAATAAATTTCAGCGCATGACAAACTGCTGGGCAAGTGTCAGTTGCTCACATGTCTATCCAAATAGCAGAGTATTGATTCTAAGCCTTGAAATAGCTTAATCTGTCATAAATTTATTCACAAACTTTTAGTTGTCAAAGTCATGAAAGTAAGCTTTGAAAAAACCAAAATAGCGCCCACAGGAAAAGACGATCACGGGCGTTTTATTGGGTAGGCCACTGGTTGGCATAATACAGTACATACTTAAACACTGAGTTTAAACTTTTGCTAAATGCTGAAACCTGTTATTGGACGGCACGCATGCTGACTGAAAATATAGGACCACACGGTAGTACGATAAAAACAACACGCGTGCTACCAAACGTTTTTAGTCGGAATGCGTACTGACAAGAATGCGAGTAGCCAGCCTCCTTCGGCTGGGTGGGTAGACAAGAGAGTAGAAGATCCACTGTCCTTCTGTCCCAAGGCAGTGGATCAAGATGGCTACATGTCGATCCATCGGTATCATCAAGAGTTTATAATACCAAGAGTAAGACACTCAGCTCTTCCTAATAGAATAAGCTTGCAAGATGGTCGAAACATTAACGCCGAAATCTCGAGGGGGGCTTCTCAGCATGTAAACATACAACGCTGACATTTTTAAAAACAGGCGTTTTCGACAAATTAAATACTATAACTTGAGCTTGGAAAATCGTACAGCAATAGTTTTTATATCATTATGTTGCGTAAAACGAGAGATCTTTTTAACGACATAAAAATTATATCGTTCGCTTTTAGGTAATCTATTACAAAAGCCGCAATAAAGCATCCTTGCCACAAAACTACTGGGACTTTCATCATTTCTTAGAAATGGCTTACGTTGTTGCTAAATTTATGAGGGAATTGCCTAAACCGAACTATATTTTTATATCGTTAAAACGATCTCGTTCTACGCAACACAATAATATCAAAATTATTGCTGTATGATTTTCCTAGCTCAAGTTATAGTATTTAATTTGTAGAAAACGCCCGTTATTTAAAAATGTCAGCGTTGTATGCTTACACGCTGATAGCCCCTCCCCCCGCGAGATTTCGGCCAATGTTTCGAGCATCTTACAAGCTATTTTATTAGCAAGAGCTGAGTGTCAGCTGTCAGTTGTATTCTTGCTATTATAAGCTCTAGGTATAATTTATCATGTCAGCAAGAGTTGCCACATTCAAAAATTGTTTGATGATTATTTCGTGCTCTCTTCACCTTCAAAATTTTAAAACTTGACCAATCAAGTTGGAAAATGGATTGGTAGGTTTTTGGCCACGCTGAATTCACCTGTCGTAACATTTTTGATTTCGCGAAACTATATTTTTCCATTCGTAAGGTAGGGCCAAAGAAAATCGAGGAAATGTTGCAGATTAGGGTTTTATAGAGCCGCGGAACACGAATCTGAAGACTATTCTTTTTTAATCCATCATATCGCTGTTTCAGTCTAAGCTAATTAAAAAACGTCTTCGGTTTTCATTGGTTTTCCCTGTAATGAATCGAAAAAATTAGTTTTCCGAAATCAAAGTTTTTTGCGATATTTGAGCTCAGAGTGGTCAAAAACATACCCATACGAAATTTTAACATATCAAGATTTTAGCGTGGGAGGAACTGGAAGAAGCAAAATGGTTTAATCATTTTTAAACATAAATTTTGGAAAATGCTGAGAATTACAGCAGCTTACATTTTGTCGCGATTGTTCTCCCATGCTGTCAAATTGTTCATCAGGATTCTTCGACATAAATTTCCGTTTCTTTCTGGCTTTCTTCTTTCGCAGTCTTTGAGAGTCCACTCTTTAATTCAAAACGTTTTACCCACAGAGTATGAGCTGATACGGAAACATGTTATAGTAATTAGGTGAAATTCTAACCATGGAACAACTTATAGTCGAGTACAGTACACGAACAAATCTTTGACAAATCTAACAAAGTTAGCACTTTCAAGTTTCTTTATCAACTTTATCCGCCAACTTTGAGTGTCAGTACAAGGAAAAGTATTGTATATAACATTATAACACTAACAATATAACACTTGCTACTATTGAACAGCAGATCATTTCCAAAGCTTTGCATACAATTGTATTTTACACGACACAACAGCAAAATTATGCTATCCTTTCAGTTATTTCTGATTGAATGTAAATATTTTCTTTCTGATAATCTTACCGTACCAGAACTTTGACCAACAGGCATGGGACAGTCATACTGTCTTAGATAAAGCAAAGTTTTTAATCTTGTCTCAACTATATTACCGACAGTTTAAGGTCTTAAAATTCTTTGATCTAAGTTTATTTTTTACTGAGCATGGAAATGTCATCAACCAATCAGTTTGGAAAAAGCGTGGAGCCCTGTTTGTAGCCAATTAGATTTCTGAAATCAATTTTTGCGTACCGGTGGGCACATAGTTGATGGATAAATTTGGAATAACTGTTGTGCCAATATGACTGACTGACTGTGGCTTGTTTCCTTCCTTACGGTATTCTGTCGTTGACCCCTCTACCATGACATAATCTTGAAAGCAGTACTTTGGGTTGAAATCTGCCTGCATTATAAATTTTATCGAATGCGGGATATTGATTTCTTTGATACGCCAGGGGGGGGGCTATGGGAACCGAAAAATTCTTGTCTCCAATTTTGCTGAAGAGATGCATGCATGGGTCTGTGAGTTTCCATGAAATTTTAAAGTTGGGCAGGCGGAACCGTGCAATATTGAAATACTTACCAAGCCACTGTTTTAAATTTGATCGTATAAATATACCTCTCAAAAGGAAATTTGTGCCATTTGAACATTTATTTAATTAATTTGCAATATTAACCAGTCTTTAGCGTTTGATTAATATTTGTTAATGCGTTTGTGATTCCTGATAATTAGTTCTTACCAAAAATATGTATACAATCATATTAAAAACACACGCTAGCAATTGTGTTTTTCAATGTTACTTATCCTGTCAATAAGTACTTATCCTGTTTCTTCCAACCCTCTACCTCAGCAGTCAGACCAACCAAACAGACAGTCGACGAATTCAGATTCATGCTCGCCACTCAGAGTTTGATCCTGGATCGGTGAAATCTTTTTCTCAAACTACAATCACCAAGCTCAAATCCAAGCCTCAGATTCGTCTTGCACAGAATGTTTGAATTGCTATACACTAACCATAACTAGGGGCCTTCTCAGATCTAACAAAGAAACTTGCCATCTATCCTCAGCTAATTTGGCTGCAAACTTAATGAAAGCTGTTTTGCACCAAATCAAATCGGCAAACACTGATGGAAACGAATCAGTCAAAGCCGAATTCGAGGTCCCAGTGCAAGATCGATTCCAGGCTAAGGCGGTGCAAACGAAAAGCACCAGCCTCTTACTGTAGTGAATTTGTAAAGAGCAGTGGGGGAGAGACTTTTCCCTGCTAATGTCGAATTACAGTGCTAATTATAGTGCTAACTACAGTGCTACAGTGCTAAACAGCACTTTCCTACAGAGTATACGATAAGTATATAGGTATTATATAATATTTTTATATTTATGAAAATGGTGAACTTTAGTTTGACGCCTTGTAGATTTAATGGCTACCCCATCGGTGGCTCCGGGTCCATATGTTCAGACCCGGCCCGAACCCGGACCCGGACTTGCTATGTCAGACCCGGACCCTTCCAGGAGCGTATCCAGCTACCCAGAGATGTAAAAACTTGTCCTTTTGCACATAAACGATACATGAAAGAAGTTTTTCATTTAATTTATTTAATTAATTCAATTCCATTTAATGATTTAATTTAATTCCTGTTAGCCAATATACAAAAGTATTTCTATACTAAACTTAAACAGTAAACCTCTTAAATAAACCTTAAAACTATATTTTTAGTTTCACGAAATTATAGTAATTCGAGTAGCAGTTAGTCTGAAAAATTGGGATATCGGGCAAATACTGTTTTCAGCAATTGGTGCTTTCTGCTGTTAGGTATTTCTGCTTTCACCATCTCGCTTATAAATTTAACCAATATTGGTAGTGTTCTTTAACCAATCGGTAAATGTTAAAACCGCGAGTGTATCGAAAACTTGAAAATCTGATACATCTAATTATAGCTTTTTCGCTTATGAAATGGGATAGTTTCAATGCGTTTAAATTCCTTTAATCTTTGCTTTTCCCAAATTGTCTGGCTATTGCTGACTGGCCGATCGCGTGTAAGACGTATTAATCCTAGCCATCAAGTGTTATATCATAGAATTCAGCACAGATCAATTACCAATATCTAAATTCAGCCCTTTCTGGTCATAAGCTGCACCATTTGAAGGTGTAAGTAAATATTTCACAATTTCTTTTGCTTAAAATGCTTAAAACAAACTCATGCTGCCCATGCCATTTCAGCAAATATAGATTTATTGTTGAATATCTTGAGACCATGTTTGAGTTTATAATAAAAACTGTTTCGTAGTATCTTAGTCAAACGTTATCATCAGGAATATAAAGCTTTCCGCATTTATATTCTGTCGAATGCCGAATTGTCAAATTCGGAGATTTGCTCTAGCCTTATCCAGAATTTCCTTCCGGATCTTGGGATAGTCAGGATAGAGGGCCAGTACCTAAAATATCAGCCAGTATACAACATGGAATAGCACATTCGCATTCAAAAATTGATGCACCAAGAAATAAATCCTACATAGCCAGCAAGAATGCATATGCTGATACCAGAAACAAGCATTTTATAACTATAGCATAAATTCGATACTGTATGCATAAATCTTAGAAAAAATTGGTATAACAATGAACATGCTATAGAGCTATATTGGTTCCAAGTGCAATAGACTTTTACCAAGAGTCCATGATTTTCTTCTATATATTAGAAGAAGAGTAAGCCACTAGAGGGCTCCTCTTCTTGGCATTGCGTAACGGTGCTCCGACCACAATACGCGAATGTTCCCCCGTTTGGTGGGGGGGGGTAGGCAACAGCCAATCAGATTGCAGAAACCCCCTCCCCGTTTGGTGGGGGGGTAGGCAGGCTGATTCTGGCTTTTGAAAAAGGGTCCCCGTTTGGGGGGGGTCGACACAAGAGGTCCCCGTTTGGTGGGGGGGGGTATGCAAAAGGGGTCCCCGTTTGGGGGGGGGTCACAAAAAGGGGTCCCCGTTTGGGGGGGTCGCCAACAGCCAATCAGAATGATCAAAACTTAGCCTGCTTGAGCGACCCCCCCCCAAACGGGGACCCATTTTCGAATAGAACAAAAACTACCGTAATCCTCTGCTCTACCCCCCCCCCCACCAAGCGGAGGGGGGGTTTCTGCAATCTGATTGGCTGTTGGTTACCCCCCCACCAAACGGGGACCTCTTTTTGGCTACCCCCCCCCACCAAACGGAGGGGGGGTATGCGATGTCGATTTGGTCGACCCTCCCCCAAACGGGGGAACATTCGCGTATTGTGGTCGGAGCACCGTTACGCAATGCAGTGAAGAGAAGCCCTCTAGTGGCTTACTCTTCTTCTTAATAATAGTGCTATTATGCACTCTTGCTTTTACCCTTTTAATCGCTCAATGTCCATTATTGCTTGTAAATCAACTAAAACAATGTAACTAGAAGTACCCGATGACAGACATCAATTGCATCCACCAATCGTTTAGACTTAATGTAGTTAAAGGCGACCTTATAGCCTAAATGCAAAGCCAACTATATTTTGATTTACAGGCATAAGTGACTACCCAGGTTTCGACATTTAATTGAACTAAAACCGTAGACAAAGCACAAATATTTCTTCAAAAACGCGTTTGTTTTTTACGGCTTGCTCGAAAATAAGTTGAAAAACTCAAAATGCTGCTTAGCCTTGATTAACTTTGACACAATTAAATAAATTATAAATTTTTATATATGCATACTGCATAGGCATATATACATGTATATGTATTAGAGTTTCAGCAAAACACATTAGCAAAACCGACTAAAATTATCTTTCAGACCAATTGCTGGATTTCTTTTCTTGCTGAGATTCCATGCCTCTTCATAACTAGCTGCTGCTTCTGCCCATTTCTGTTCTTTCTCTTTTATAAAGCCGAGGAACTCGTACGCACGAAGGCATGACTGTAAAAGAATGATGTAACCGCACATTTATTTTGTAGGGAATATATATACATATTCCCTTATAAATACCCATCAAGGTGTGTGTGTACACTCAATACGACTCTTTTCGCCTAGATAGTCACTGGCTTGACGCCACGTGTTACATTAGTTGGTCGGGAAAGGGTTGGGCTTGTTTGGGCGTTCCCAATTTTGAGTATTCCTTGTTGGGAGGGTAGATAAACATCTTTGTTCAGAGTGTAGATGTTTACTTTCATTCGTTGAGTGGAATATCCTAGCCCCGCCCACTTGGGGGTCCTTCTAAAATGCCCCACAAGACGTTGGTAGTTGTTTTTCTGTCTTGCTGAATAGTCGGGTCTCCCCATCTAATCTGTGCGCCCCCCCCCCAGCTTTCAACCCACGCAGCTCCTGCAGGTACGTTGGCCAGCTGGCCTGCTTGTGTGTGCTATAATATTGTGTACGTGTGTTAGTTAGTGTTTGTGCGCCTACATTTATTCTGTGATAAATATTCTTTGTATCTCGTTCGTATCTAGGGCTAGTTAGGGTTTATCTAGGTACATAGCATACGTAGTGTTTATAGATCTGTTTATCTAATGGCGAGGCTTTCCCAGGACTGGCTCTCCCCAAGCCAGGTGTGTTATCTATTGTGGGTGCAATCCTACAGCCACGCTGTTATTTTAGGGGAAAATTTTCTTTAAAGTTTCTTTCCTTTTTCTTTTTCACTTTCTTGCGAAAGAAGAAACTTGGACTCCAATTTCTTTTTCTGTTTGTTTATTTAAAGAAAAGAGAGTCATTAGGTTGACTCAGGTTTCAGCTGTCAATCTGTTTTGCATAAGCAGCCCAACCCAGTGACCCCTCGCGATAGGATTCCTACCTGCTTTAATACATGTTGTCTGTGCTATAAATGCGTATGTTACAAGAGTCGCAGCTGTCAAGCTCATTTTAAGGGGAGGGGGGCACTACACTTTTGCCCCAACTTTCTTGAATCGGCTTCATATTTTGCATGAATATACACCATGTGCGTGGTCAACAAATACTTGGTCCTTCGTTTTTAGCTGGTCCTCAGTAGCACGCTAGGCACCCGAGAACTGGTCCGACACCCTCCCCCCACTTTTCGTGACACCCAATATAAATACTAAAAACTTTTTCTTTACTGTATGGTTCAATGAAAACATCTGCGCTTTGGCACATTGAGAGAAGACATATTGGGTAACATACACATGGCAGTAGCTTTGCTGTAACCCTAACGGTTAGACAGCAATGCTATCCTAAACTTGAAGAATCGTCAAAAATTTGGAAAGTTTCATCCAAATCAAAAAATTAAGTCTGGTGCAACCCCGGAAGCTGAAATTAGGTATGCACATACACCCCATAGGTCTACAAAATTTATAGAGACTAACTTCAAATGTTAACTCAGGATAGGCGCTCACGTTTCTGTTCCAAGATTTGGTCAGATTTTATTTTCAGAATACCATTTTAGAATTTGCTTACCATGTTGTAACGTAAGCAGGTTTTCAACAGTTCCTCAGCAACCTCAAATTTGCTCTGATTGCCAATAACAGAATCAGCTTGATTTATATAGATATCTGCTAACAACAGCCAGCACTGCTCCAAATACTCAGCATCCTAGAATCGCCAGTTTTATATTCACAAATGCCAGTAATTAATACATATGTTATCAATCCTGCAAATAGCTAGCAAGCAAGTTTCAGTCCAAGTTTTCTTTGCTAACACATGGAAAATTGACAATTTTTACAAAAAAGTCAACTATAAGTCAATATCTTCTTATTGTAATGGCACTTCAAACAATTATTTAATAAAAGCTACTAACTATACTTGCTTTGTCGTATGCATAACATAGAACTGTGAGTCTATCAGAAGACTTTATGTACACATTAAAGAGTTTGCGGATTGTTCGGACCATTGCTTAGAGTTGGCGGATTGTTCGGACCATTGCTTATTTCATTCTACTTCCAATGAAATTATTAAAATTATAAGCGCTGTATCGCCTCACAAATATATTCACCATTCCCATGGTGATTCATTGGATAAAAAATGTTTCCTAAACTGTTCACAAAATCGTTGACTCCCGGGTGGGATGACTAACGGTTTCATACGCAAAATATAGTACCGTCAAATGTAGTATTGCTTCTTTCAAGTTGAACTTGTTCATTTGTTAAATATTTTTTGACTAGTTGAATTATTTTTAAAGTAACCGTCTTAAACTTACTTCAAAGTTCCAGGGATGCTCTATTACCCTCTTAAGCTGTGTTTTGGCTTTTTGTGATTGTTTCAGAAAGATGTGAGCTCTTGCCATTCCCAAAATAGCACCAACATTAAGAATAGCCTATAAGAATAATGATTAGTCCAATAATCAGGAAACACAATAATAGCTACCAGATTTGTTGTAATGGAACTCCTTATATCTCATATACTTTAGTTCTGAAAATTGATTATTCAAAAATGAAACCTGCAGTACCTCTGAGTTATCTTCCTCTTCAAGTTCAACCATTTCAGAGAATGCAGCCAAAGCTTGTTCGACCTTTGTCCTATTTTTGGTGGCAAGAAGAATGAAGTTTTCAAGCAACTGAGTTTTATAATCAACTTCATAGCGAGAAATTAGTTCCTATAAGCATACAAATTCCAGGCCAGTCGTTATAAAAACTATATAATCAATATACTCAATAAGGAATTCTGATATAGTTAATAATAAGCTTACACACAGTTTGTTTAGCTTTTTTGACTACGTTTTTGAATGCATAAACTGAAATTGCCTGACTTTTAACCAGACAAGTTAGACAGGTTTTGAACGTAGGTACTGATTTCTGCTAATTATGGGAAGCGACAATTTTTGTTCTCAAAAGTCCTCAAAACAGCAAAACTGTGAAGTACCTCATAAAATCGCTGAGCTGTAGCAACTCCAACCTCTTGCGAGTCTTGTTTATCGCCGCTGTAAAAAAGTTTACAATTACGGCACACTGAGTTGCAAGAGGATGATGCAAGAGGATGCATTATTGAGTATCCAGTGTTCCCACGTCCACGTCAAATTGCATCAACCGTATATACATTTGCTGGCTGCTGATGGCACACTTGGCAAGCGTCAGAGTATACGTATTGATTAAATACTTTATTCCCGCTTGAATGAAAGATAGTAATAATAATAATAATAATAATAATAATAATAATAATAATAATAATAATAATAATAATAATAATAATAATAATAAAATAATAATAAAATAATAATAATAATAATAATAATAATAATACGTTGACACAAGAAGAAACATATAATGCTGACATTTAATAAATGAATAGCATATACAATAAGCGGCAAACTGACAGAGGAAAGTAAGGATTGTATTATACCTTGAAGTATTGTCTGTGGCTTCCTCGCCAAGAACCTGCCCACCAATAATTTCATTGTCCGGATTAAGGCAGATTTCTATCATACTAAACAGAGATTTCTCGCCCCATACCGGATGACGTCGAGCTCGATTGAACTTTTGAAGAGCTGAATTCGGATCTCCGCTGTACCTAAATGAGAATAGTAAACTTAGCTAAGCACTTGTTTAGTTTAAACTGCAATTATCAACCAGGTTTCTCGAAGTGCACGACATTGTCAGTTTTTGAAGCATTGACTTATAGCTTCATCTGGAGAAAAAGCGTGTTTACATTGTCCAGAAGCAGGAAACAAAATCATTGTTGTAAACATTGCCAGGATTAATACGTATCAAAAACGAGTAGCTGCAACCTACATGTCATAAAGTCCAAGACAAAAATTGTATCCTGGATCAGTAGAAGTTTGTCCGCAGTTATTTTCAGCCTGCTTCAATATTTGTTCGCTTTGATCTAATTGCCCAGTCCGCCAAAGGA
Source organism: Trissonchulus latispiculum (assembly GCA_030248195.1). Taxonomy (NCBI): domain Eukaryota; kingdom Metazoa; phylum Nematoda; class Enoplea; order Enoplida; family Ironidae; genus Trissonchulus; species Trissonchulus latispiculum. Next base: position 33,113 of record JASAND010029902.1, on the reverse strand, counting down.
GTTCTATAACCCTTGCCAAAGCTTCCCAATGACCTGTAAATTAACGGGTCCAAATTGAGATTAATTTGTTTTGAACGGCAAAACAGACGAGAAATCTAGCTTAAATTACAATGTCTAGTACAAGCTTGGTAAAAGTGTGTCCAGATAAAAGGTAGAAACAGCTTGGTCACTCCGGTGCTTGCCAAAATCAAGTTGATTGTAAAAGATTCAAATCAAGATCTAACATAGTCGTGGCGGGAAACACCGTGTTTGTGGGAAACAATGTGTCGATCTAAGTAACATACAGGGATTTTTATCCAACAGTTGCTGAAAATGGAACATAGCAGCATCTGCATCGCTTCGCTGGTACATGAGATCTGCCAGCATCTAAAAAGAATAAATATGAAAAACCAGCCACCTATCCTTTTGCAAATGTTTACTAAGAACTGCCAACAAATTTTAAAATAGGCAGCAATCGTTTTCACCCAACCAGGCAAACGATGTGTAAAGCTGGGGGGGCGTTTTAAAAAAATTCTCAATTCTCCAATGGCAGTGAGTGGATTCTGAAAAATGTTTTGGAAGAGCTTTTTTAGACTAGGTACTAGGCTGTTTTGAAAACATTCTCCTAAATTTTTGATTGAAATTCTTTTGTCTTAGGAGTAATGTATGGAGCAATGATGCTAACCACTTTGTTATCAGAATTCTTGGAAACGACAGTCTTCTAATTAAGTGTAGAAGTCTAGAAGTCAGATTTATGTGATTCTAAAGCAAGGAGCGTGCTTCGAAATGCCTCCCGCTGTTACCGCTGTTTACCGTTGTTTAGTAACTGGGCCTACCTACAAAGCAAGTCCCATAGAAAAGGGGCCTTCCCAAGTTGATAATGACAGGAAACTAGGTGATTAGCTAACAACACTGTTTCGACAAAATATCAGCTTAGCCAGGAGACAGAACCCCCATTGCTTTAAAGATTTTTGCATATTTGCATATTTGTCTTGAATAAATTGAAGTGTCAGAACTTCAGACTTTATGCGGAATTTGTGAGTAAGAAATTGTGTTACGATCGTGTTGTCGTGGGAAAGAGGTACAGAGAACTTTAACACCGATGTAAGAAGGCTAGCTCGTTCTTGCGTGTTAGCAAGAGTTACATAATGATAAGAGTATGACAAGCCTGACATTCTATGCAATAAAGGCAAAAATGATGGCTTACCCTTCCCCACAAATTGACCCTTCTCTCACACCGCCCCTATATGGGTACGTGGAACGGGGTCGCTCACTCCTTTACACGATTACACGTTGAAATTAACAGGGAATTTGGGGAGGGGGTGCAAGCGTGTATGCTTAACACATAGATGTACAAAATATACATTAAGCGAGTGAGCGACCCCGTTTGGAACTATGTACCCATATAAGGGCGGGAGACGGGGTTAATTTGTGGGGACATAAGCTGTTGCGCGCATAGCATAGTATTCCTTCATTGCATGTCACACTCTCATCATTATGTATATACTCTTGGTGTTAGTAGCAAAGATGCGCAACGTTTGCTACGTTTCAAATGTATGCATACCAGATTTGCATTTTCTTCTTCTCTGTCCAACTTCAAAACATTATTGCAGTAAGTTTCGCATGACTCCAAGTTTCCCAGTAGCAAATGTAGATATGCCAGTGCCAATAGAATCTATCAAATAATAGCATTTTTTCTTACGTCAAAGACTAACAAAAAGCCAGTAAGATGTCCGTCTTATTATTGCGGGGTTTCTGTAGCTATTATCTCTATTTAAAATGGGTTTACGAGAATTAAAATTCAGTTTGAAATTGAAAGACGAAATAAGTTTAAATTGTTATTTTACTCAACGATGACAAGAAACTAATTTTTTGTCATCGCCTACATGTCGCAGTTTGGCCCATACTATCTAAAGTCTGACCAAAAATTCTTGGAACCAAAATGTGAGCGCTTGTCCTGAGTTAACCTTTGAAGTTAGTCTATATAAAGTATATATTTTTAAAAACCTCTGGAGGAGGAGAATCCGTTAAAGCCATCATATCCGGTCTATATCCGGTTACCGGATGTCAAATCGATAAGAACGCTTCAGATTCAGAACGAGAATGCTAATTAATTCATATACTAGCATATTGGTTCTTGGCCCAAGACATCTCCGAAAATCCGGTCACATCCGGTCTATGTCTGGTAACCGGATGTCAAGGTCACAAAAACTGTACAGCAAGATGGGTGGGTCGTACAGTTCGCTGATTAAATTTATGGATTCAGCGGGTCGAAATTAGTCTATATACGAAGTTTTGTCCAATTTGGACCAAACTTGCTTGATTTATGGCCGTATCCGGTGCGAAAAAAACGGAAAAATCGGTTTTTCCGGTCTGATGCTCGGAATCGCTAATAAAAAATGTTAGTTTTTGGCACAATGAATGCTTGGGAGGCCACTTTCATTTTACCCGTGTCAAAGTAATCGAATATCCGGTCGATTTCCGGTTCTGAGCGTTGAAATTTGAGACTTCATGGGCTATTATTTCAGTATCCGGTTGGTCCGGAAGTCAAATTATTTCATTAAAATGACATTTTGTCTATCGCTAACAAGCATCAACCTCAAATTACTTCATATCTGATGTAATTTTTGAATGATAGCGTTTTAAAATGGTTCAAAAATAAGTTATATTGCGTGCGACTAAGCGTATGGGATCAAATCTCATACCCGGTTTAACAATTAGACAAAACAAGCAAAATCAGCACGTTTTTAAAACGCTATCATTCAAACATTAAAGCAGATATGAAGTAATTTGAGGTTGATGCTTGTGAGCGATAGACAAAATGTCATTTTAATGAAATCATTTCACTTCCGGACCAACCGCATACTGCGATAATAGCCTATGAAATCTCAAATTTCAAAGCTCAGAACCGGAAATCGACCGGATATTCAATTACTTTGACACCGGTAAAATGAAAGTTGCCTCCCAAACATTCATTGTGCCAAAAACTAACATTTGTTATCCGCGATTCCGAGCACCAGACCGGAAAAACCGATTTTTCCGGTTTTTTTCGCACCGGATACGGCCATAAATCACGCAATTTTGGTCCAAATTGGTCGAAACTTCGCATATAGACTAATTTCGACCCGCTGAATCCTTAAATTCATCAGCGAACTGTATGACCTACCCATCTTGCTGTACAGGTTTTGTGACCTAGACATCCGGCTACCGGACATAGACCGGATGTGACCGGTTTTTCGGAGATGTCTTGGGCCAAGAACCAATATGCTAGAGTATGAATTAATTAGCATTCTCTTTCCGAATCTGAAGCGTTTTTATCGATTTGGCATCCGGATATAAACCGGATACGATGGTTTTACCGGATTCTCCTCCTCCAGAGGTTTCTAAAAATATATACTTTATATAGGCTAACTTTAATTTTTAACTCAGAACAAGCGCTCACAGTTCGGTTCCAAGAATCTTTGGTCAGACTTTAGTAAGAAATTTACCGCTGTCAACACTAATTTAATACGACTAAAGATACCTTAGTGTCCCTGTGATCAAATTCCAAGGCCTCTTGGTACAGCTTTACCGATTTGTCAAATTCTCTGCGATTTTGGCAAAATTCACCAAGTTGAGTGCAAATTCTGAAAATTAAATTGCTACAAGCTTCAAACGATTTAAAGAGTGCAGCCGAATAAGTACAGATAACAGGAAAAAGAGGAAAGCTAAAGCTTACAAAGCATTATAGCAATTAAAGCACCCATCTAGAATGCACGACGGCTTCTACCTTTTGAAGGCCAGCAATAAAGAGTTTCTCCCTATGTGCAGTGAAAAGGATTAGTTTTTGAAATTAATTTTCAATGAATTCCTTCTTTTCCAATGGTAAGTGTTATGTACATAGGATAACGTGGGGGGAATGGGGGGGGTGCAGACCCTCCCCCCCCAGACCGACAAAAAACGGGTGGACCCCCTCAGCGAAAAGGAAAAAAGGGCAGACCCTCTCGTCCAGAAAGGAAAAAAGGGTAGACCCCCTCAGCGATTTTCACTGAAAATTGGTTATTTCTTAGCAAATTTTAGAGATTTTTTCAAAAAATTTCTTAAAAATCGCTAAAAATTTTCATTTTTTACTAATTTTTGGTCAAACACATTAAAAATTTGGAATTTTTGCCAATTTTGGGGCAGACCCCCTTAAAATTTTGGATTTTTTCAGGGGTAGACCCCTCGCCCAGGTCGGGGTAGACCCCCCCAGAATCGGACCCCGTGTTAATGTATGGTTATGTATGCGACTACTTGGCATTAACTGTCATGTTACTATAAGCATAGGAACAAAGTATAAGCTTTTTAACACGTTTATAGTTCGATCTTATATAACATTTCTTCCCGTTAAGCTTGAGGCCTGTTCTTCACTCTAACTTTAATCCGGTCTCAAAAATCCGGTATCCGTGCCTGGATTGAATGTCACTGGCCGTTGGCGTTGTCTTCATGGATAGCGCTCCGGACGCAGCGCAGGTGGCTCCATTGGTCCTGCCCCGGCGATATTGTCTTGGACAGGAAGAGGAGGTTCACCTTCATCTGAGGTAAAAACCAAAATGTTTGGGGTTTCCACCTTAAACGAGGGTTGAGTTCCGGACTTAGCCGCTACCACACGGGACCGAAGCTGGTCTGCGTGGCGCTTCCATAGTTGGGCATCCACTTTAACTTCGTATGTGACAGCACCGACCCGCTTATGTACCATTCCCTCCACCCGCTTAGGATCCTGACTGCGGTAAGATTTTACCCACACCATGTCTCCTGGTTCCAGGCGTCTTTTAGTCGAAGTAGAAAATCCCAGTGAAGGAAGTAAAGTATGGGGATGAAGAAGTTCCAGTTGATTGCGTAGTTTCCTGTTGAGAAACAGCTGACTTGGAGGTTGACCTGTTGTAACATGAGGTGTCGCTCTGTACTGTAGTAGAAAACTTGCCAAATTACCAGGCAATTCTTGCTCGGACGTCGTGGTCTTCTTTAACGAATTCTTCAAGGTTTCCACAAAATTTTCCGCCAGTCCACTGCTTTTTGGATGGTATTGCGTCGTTGAGACATGAGTGATGCCTTTTGAAGCGAGAAAAGCTTTAAAATCCGCTGATGTGAAGCTGGTCCCAATGTCACAGACTAAGGTTTCGGGGAATCCATTTCTTGAAAAGACAGAACCCAACTCTTTTATCGTGTCCTTTGTGGTAATTCGGCTCATCATTTGAACTTCGGGCCACCGTGAAAAAGCGTCGACCATGACCAACCACATATGACCAAGAAAAGGCCCCGTAAAATCTATGTGCATCCTTTGCCACAGCTTTGCCGGAGGAATCATTGGATGGGAAACTTGTCGCGGTGAATCTTGATTGATCTGGCAAGGTCGACAAATCTTGACCGCTGATTCAATGTCGGCATCGGTGCTGGGCCACCACACGTACGATCGAGCTAGCCTTTTCATTCATACCATTCCCGGGTGTATAGCATGCACTATCTCTAATACGACAGCGTACAGTGTTTCGGGAACCGCGACCTTGGATCCATACAGTAGAATTCCATTTTCTAAGGAAAAGTTATTTTTCTTTCTCCAGAAGCATTTCATTTCTGAATTGGATTCTTTGTCCCACGGTTCGGACAGCTTCTTACAAACAGCATTAAGTATCACATCCTTTGCTGTAGCCTCTTTAACCATCTCCGGTGTGATGCTAATTGATTCCAATGACTGTTGAACCAGCAAGGAAATTTCTTGTGACACTTTGCTTTCTTTTTCAGAAACACTGAGCGGCAACCTCGATAAAAGGTCGGCATTTCCATGAGACGTCGTGGATCGATATTGAATATCATAGTCATAGCCCATTAGAATGACTGCCCACCGTTGTAGTCTACTAGCAGCCATTTGAGGGACCCCTTATGGCAATGAAGTATGGTCACCAAAGGCAGGCAAGATCCGTATTTAACAAGAATCTTCTTTCGGCCAGGCACTTGTGAAGTTTCTTGACTGTCCAGACTATTGCCAAGGCTTCTTTTTCGCTTGCGAGTAGTTTCTTTCTGCTTTATTTAAACTGCGAGAGACAAAAACCACCGGCTTTTCTTTTCATCCGACAACTGTGACAGGACCGCTCCTAATCCTTGACTTGAAGCGTCACAATCTAACTTAAAGGGAAGCTTGGGGTTGAATGAATCGTCAAACTTGAATCCGAAGTGGAACTTTTTTGTTTCTCAAAAGCATCTTGTTCGACTTTGCCCCAACTCCAGCTGGTATCCTTTTGGCGCAATGCGTTAAGAGGTGCAGCGATGGTGGCCATGTGAGGAATGAAGCGGCTGTAGTAGTTAATTCCACCTAGGAAACTTTCAATTTCTTTTACATTCTTAAGAAGGAGCATTTGGTGATGCGCCCTTGAAATCCCTTGTTGCTAAGCCTGCTGAGCACTTCCTCGAGCCGTCCAAGGTGTTCTTTTGAATCATTGCCAGTGATTAGGATATCATCTAGTTACCAAACCACTCCTAGAATACCCTGAAGGACTTTATCCATTAAACTTTGAAAAATATGCGGGACTTGACGAAATTCCAAAGGGTAGACGCTTCCATCTGTATAAACCTTTGACAGTATTCATTGTTGTAAAATCTTTTGATTCGTCGTCAAGAGAGAGTTGATAGTATGCTTGCGACAGGTCCAATTTTGTAAACTTCTGACCTCCAATCATCGTGTGGAAACATTCTTCTGGACTTGGTAGTGGATGCCAATCAACTTTTAAAGCTGGGTTGAGCGTTGCTTTGTAGTCTCCACATATTCTGACGTCGCCATCTGGTTTCGGGATGTTCACCGTTGGAGTAGCCCATTCACTGCTGGAGACTTTTTCCAGTTGTCCGTCGGCTTCCATTCTATTTAATACTTTACAAACCTTTACTTTGTACATTAGTAATCTTATTGTACATGAAGTATTCTTCCATCTGCTCCACGTAAGATTCCAATTGAATTGAATCAGGGTCAAATGGATCCAAACGGTTTGTACATATATAACAGTAAGGGCCTTCTGCAATTTGCTATGCCCCTTTACCTTCAGCAATCACGGGATGGTGCTAATTTTGATCAACGGAGAACCTTTATCGTAGTAGCCCGAACAAATCTAGCAGTTTACTGTTCTTAAAGATGGAGGCGTTGTTAGTATCATTTACCTTAGTATCATCTTAGTTTATTTAACTATGCATTCAGAAATTAAGCTTCAATCTCTGGGCGTCGTTATATGTTCTATGTATGACCTCATATGACCTCATTACTTCGCCATTCAAATATAGTCAACCTTAAATGCTTACTCTGCAGCCAACTTCTTCTGATCCTGAATGGAATCTGGCAATTCAACCATTCCTCTTTTCACAACTCTAAATCAGTATTACATGAATATATTAAAGATTGCTGTTCATTGATCGTAGTGCAATCAAGTATCAAGTTGGACTAATGCTTCAAAACGTAAACATGCATGATGTAGTACTGAGTTGAGTTAAGTTGATGAACTGAATTGAAGTGAAAAATGCAGTAAACAGGGATTGTCTGTCTCAGAGAACCATATGATTGAAATTTGAAAACAGCTTGATCGTCCGTTCATGTGTCGTTCGTCCGATGACTTCATATTTTAAGTGAGCTAATACAAATATAAATTTTTAGATGCCTCAACAGAAGGACAATCCACTGTATCCATATTGCGGCTTATAGATTGTTTATAGATTTCGGCTTAGAACATTGTCAGCTTATAGACCACTGCTATACGGAACAGCCGTATTGAATAACATTAATAACAGCATGTTTACTTGTTAATTTAATTTGCACGGTTCAACCGGATAGTGAGCTATGAGCTTCCAATGTATTATGAACCCTGATCAAAGAATGCACCGAACACTCTATTCCTTAGATTCCGGTAAAATGAAAGAGTCACTCCAACATCTTTTTTCCAAATATTATTACTTTTATACATTTTTAGTGCATCAGCCAGGAAAACCGAACCAAAATCAAAACAAATGCATTCAACAAAACTTGGTGCACACTTGTTGGCAACTACACATTCGTTTACCGGGCCTGCAGCGGATATATCCGATTTGGCCAAGGACTACCACATTAGCAAGATCAAGAGTCTATAAAGTCCTTTATACACTCTTGGTAAGATATGTTTAATAATTTCAAAGTGAAATGAATTGATGCTTTGATTTAGTGTCGAGTGAGTTAGGGTTCCGTAGAATCTGTTTAGCGTTTCAGAATACAAACTTTGTATATGCTAAGTTTGAATGTGCACTCAGAATAGAGGATCAACGCTCAGGATCCTTTTGGTCAGACCTTAGATTGTGAATGTCAGACTGTTACCACAAACTGAAGAAATTTGTATTACGACTACGATGACGACGACAACGACTACCACATTCAGGCTGTTAACATTATAAAGATGTCAACGGCAATTATACTAAAAACCGCGTGTCACAGTCAACCTTCAAAATAACATTAAGATTTTTCTACCATGAAATTCGAAGCTTGCAAACTCCATTAATACAACCGTTAGAAACTAACTTAGCTTGCAGTTCCCTGGCTTCCGATAAGTGTGCCAAATGCTTTTCTGGGTCCCCAGTCTGGCGCTGCAACTTCGACAAAAGAACCAGAAACTTGACTCGGTAAACCAAATTTTGTATGTCTAGACATGCAATTTTATACAATATAGCCATATTCAACTGATCTAATGCCACTGCTAGTGAGGAAGCGTTGCCGCAAAGTTATATCCTGCTGATGAACTCAAGCCGGAACAATTATTAAATTAGGTCTATTGTTTTTTTGAAGCAAAACATCAGAATAAAGAAGACTACTTGAATGTCCATGTTCTGGCATTAGCCTGAACGCCCATGGCAGAAATTCTCGAGTTCGAACGGAGAAACACAAAAAGGGCTCTCATATAACAAAGTGCAAACCTCCAGATCCAGCAGCGGGCTGCTTCTACAAACCTTGCTTCAACACGCGTTCACATTTTCATAAATAGTTTAAGTCGTAAGCAATAACTCCGCTAGATCAATTCTAAACACAATCATTACCAACAACAGACGTTACAGTGTGTTGTGCATATTACCAAAAGTATGTACGTAATGAGAAGAGTGTGCCAGGCAGGATTTTTTAGTTTTCGGATTTGCGTCAACCTTGCGTCCCGCTAAGTTTAAGTTGCGTCCGGTTAAGAAATTTTGCGTCCAGGTAGAATTTTTGTTTTATCGTGTTTTCGGTGCAAAAAAATTGATTTATATCAAAATTTTGATAATTTCTTCAGTGTAACACTATTTAGACTATTTAGAAAGTTGATGCTGCTTAACATTAATGCAGGAATACAAAGGTACATATTGAGCAGCGATGAGGGCAATGTACGACGGGGGTCTGGGGCGGAGCCCCAGTAGTTGAAGAATTTTTTTGCAATTCCAGAATAATCCGCAATGGAAATGTTTAAAAAGATTTTATTTGGCACCTGTTGCATCTAACGCAATACCTTGAGTAATTTTCAATATTATTGACACACATTATTCCGATATTTCAATGTCATACATAGTTAAACTAACTAAAGTATTAAACATTAATGAAATATTTAGGAATAGCATTGAGAAAAAGGTAGTAAATATCAAACAAACATTCAGTTTCAAAAACTCTGAGAACTTCTGATCCCTGAAAACAGTATTGAAAGTGAGTACCGGGGGGTCTGGGGGCGGAGCCCCCGGAAGTTGGAGATTTTTGGCAATTACGAATTGAATCCGTAATGGAAATGTTTGAAAAGATTAATTTAGCGTCTGGAGCATCTACCGCATTTTGTGCGTAATTTTCGATTGTATTGACATACATTATTCTATTGTTATAGGTAAACTAATTACGGTATTAAAAATTAATGAAATAGTTATTAAATTAATATCACTAAGAAGAAAGGTAGTAAATATGAAAACACAAAGTCCATTTTCAAAACTCTGAGAATTACTGATTCCTCGAAAGATTAGTATAAAAGATCAGTGGGGGGTCTGGGGGGCGAAGCCCCCCAGAAGTTGGAGATTTTTTGTAATTAGGAATAAATCCGTAATAAAAATGTTGAAAAGAATTAATTTGTATCTGTTACATCTAACTAAAGCATCAAATGCTATTTCGTTCTTTGTGTAAATTGCAGCGTGTATGCGTGGTGTAATATTATTCTTCAAAATTCTGTTAATTAAACTCAAATGTTCACGGTTATGCACATTGTAATGTTTTACTTATTGATGTGAAATTTGCGAGTTCAAAAAGATCTATGGATACAGGTGGACAACGACTTAATAAATAACATTGAGACATGACCTTGCACCTTGGCATTCCACGACAAAGTGGTAAACACCAGGGGTCTGGGGGCGGAGCCCAGAACTCGAAGAAATTTTTGGAAAAAACTGAAAAATTGGTACTGGAAACATTTAAAGTTTTTACTCTTACAAAAGTGAATTTTCTCCCGAAATAATGTTGCGTCTAGCTTGGGTCCCGTTAAAATTTCGTTGCGTCCAGATAAGAAACTTTGCGTCCAGACGCACATCTGGACACAAAAAACCTGGTGCCAGGCCATCGCACTGCAATCCGAGCAAAATCTGAGCTAAGCAATGGCAAACATAAGATAATGTTGGAAAAGTCTTGCGACTTCACTCGTAATGCTGTAGTCCTGATAAAGTCTTGCGCTTTAACGATTCGATTTATATGTTTCCGTCCTTAACAAAGCCATCAAAGTTTGACCTCGGTGAGTGACCTCCTCAAATTAGACCCTAGTGACGTCCCATCCGCAAATTGGACTCTAGTGACTCCAGCGCAAACCAGTACCTGGTCCAAGCAGTGGTACCCTCACTCACCCTGAGTTCACGAACTTAAGCTCTGAATCACAACCTGTGCGTTGTATCTAAGTTTAATCATAGCTCGCAAATTTCTTTGAAATGATGGGTCTGATTTGCTTGGGAGTCGGCTGTTAGCGAAGAAACCAGTTTTAGTTTTACTCTGAGGATAAAGAGAATACCTACTGACATACTCTTAACTCAACCATGTCAATCACAAGAAATTTCTCCTCTGTTGAAAAGAAATTTGTTAACTGCTATCGTCACTGAAATTACGTAATACCTTAAAAAGTTTTGTTGGCCTGTTTTCATTGCTGCTTCGTAATAATTCACAGCCTAAAATAAGACAAATTGCAAAACTAGCAGCATTATGACCTTGTAACTGTTAAGCGAGCAAATCTGTAGGCGACAATGCATATTTGACCATACCAACGAAATTTGAGGATTCCGGAACTTCAATTGTCAAAAATATTTCACCTGAAACGTAGGTTTAGACTCCGTTTAAGAAATAAAGTATAAGCACCTTTCCATAGTTATGTGACTTGACGTAGGCGTGCCCTAACTTTTGAGTTAGCGCGTGATCTTTAGGATTCTTTTTCAAAGCAGATTCGTACATATCGATAGCTTGTTCAGTCTAGAGTAAAATGCAAAGACAAAAACTAATACGGTTTAATACTAGTACAATACTAATAAGGTTACAAAATAGTACAGGACAATTCCATTAGTTTTCTGCTATGGATCAGCTGAGTACTGTATGCATGAAAGAACGTAGACTTGTTACTTCCTGAACATTGATATAGGCATCTCCAAGCATAACCATAGCTTCAATTGATGGATTCTGTTCAACAATTTGCCTACAAATACAATGCGAAATGTTTGTGCAAGTATAGCTATAATTGAGACCCAATAAAATAAAAATAAGTCAAATGTTACAGGAAGTTGGAAGTAAATGTTCAACCGTGAAGGATGCGCTGTCGCCTGAGTGTTATGTGGAGCTGGGTTTCTTTTACAGTGAAACGTTTATGAAAATAATTTTTTATGGTGGTGATTCCTTTTGGAGACATCAACTTGGATCCGTTATTACTCATTTATTACTTGGAGTTAAGAAGCCGCTTTTATATTAAACTGGTAGCTTAAAATTTTCTCTTTCTATTAAAACGAACGTAATTTGTTTTGAATTTCGAAAGAGTTTTAACGGATTTTTGAACAAGTGCAATATTTCAGATTTTTTGCAGACTGAAGACGTCCAAACCTTGTACATTGGCTGACCCCGGTTATTTCGAAAATGCGACCAACCCAGGTTTGTTTGACTTTGACATCATCTGCCTCCGGTGGGGAGAGAGGACAGCCCAACATTTAGAACAGTAGAAATATTATAAAATCGATTAGCTTCATATTTTGTCAGTTGATTAAGGTACGGCAAAACGTGAATATAGCAGGAGCGGTTCGTGAGTAAGGTCCATTTTTGTGATTTTACCATGTCGGCTAAATGGCAAGTTTTGATTGTTGACTTTGTTCCATCGCACTGAAAGATATAGATGGTCCTAAAGTCGGACCAAAAAATTGGTAGGCAGTGAAATTGTTTTGTTTATACCGACTTAGCGATACGTTTTGCTGCAGTAGTGTATAATTTTCTGAACCATCATAACGAGAACTTTTCTTTGGTTGAAAAGAAATTTGAAAATATTAAAATTTATTTGAAGAAGCCGATTTTTAGGTTTGAAAACTCAGTAACTCAGGAACTAGCCCCTCAGTAGAAAATTAGCCTATGTCCCAAACATATCGTTCCCAAATGTCAACTCATTTCGTTAAGAATTGCGACAGTTATTCAATTTTTTCGATTTTCAACAGCCTTTGATCTTCGCCGTTTTTTTCAACTTTGACTGGCTGTTGCTCAAGACTATCTTCTGGAAAGTCATGGCGTGCTTTCCTTTGGTCAAAAAAGAAATTTGAAAAACTTTATCGTTGACTAATCGCTGTTTGGCTCAAAATCGACGATTTCTGAAACTGTGAAGGGCCATATCTCAGAACTGAGCCTGAGACTTAGCACATTTTTTGCCAGTAGGTTTATTATAAGCCTAAAATGATATATCAAAAAATTGCGTGTGGCATGAAGTAATAAGGTCTTCCAGTTCGAATAAACTTTCTTCGCACTGATCTCGACGGAGGCGTTTAGTGACTCCAAATCGACCGGGCCGAGCCTCGGGCCCGCCTTGGGTCGGGAGACCCGATTCAAGGCCCGTTACGTCCGGTGGGCCCGACGGCCCGGTGTAGGCCCGGTCGGCCCGGTGAACAGTGTGAAACAATAGCACAAATGAAATTTGCACAGCAAAAATTCGATTCGACAGGGCTGGGCCTCCGCGGCTGACCGTCCAGGGCGGCCAACAAACGGGCCCAAGACGGCCCGGATCAGGCCCGGCCATGGTGTAGCGCTTCTACCAGGGCTGGCGGATCAGGAAGAAGCCAAGGACAAGCCCGAACGGGAGGCGTCAAGTACCCTTGTACCCTCGAAACCAGGACCTAGAAGAGAGAAGGGAAGAGGGAGGTTCAGCTTTTCACTCACCATTGAAAGTAAAGAATTGGTCCCGCCGGGGATCGAACCACGGCCCTTCTGCTCCGGAGTCAGACATGCTAACCACTACACCACGGGACCATCAGCTGAACTCCCATTGCAGGCTTATCAATCTTACCTATGCCTGCTTCCCTTACAATGGGCCGACCCGGTTTATCTTGTCTGTCTACAGACTACTGTCTAGTAAACTTGTCTAAAGTTTACTAGACAGTAGTCTGTTACTAGAAGTGGGTAGACATGAGTTATTCTTTTATTCTTCCGTTCTGGGCATTAAATACAATCCCATAAAACAACAACAAAACAGGATCTGGCATGTATATGTCATGTGTATTAAAAATTATTTTAGTTTACAACGTTGCTTTTTTGTCAGAATCCAATAATTCGATGATTGACACCAAATTGAGCTTTTGAAATAACACAATAGAATAACAATAAAAGACAAAAACAAACTTGTAACACTCGATGTATTGTCGTCGATCACGCTTTTGATTTAGATATATTTCAGCCAGCTTCTGTTTGGCCTTTAAGTAGTGTGGGTGCTCAGGGCCAACTGATTTTAAGCTTTCGATGGCCTTGTCAACTTCGCCACGAGATAGCATCAGATCAGCATTACTTAGAGCTAACAGTTTTTCTTCTTTAGCACCAGAAAATTCATGAGCAGACTCCGCAAATAACTTTTCAGCGTCTTTCTAAAACGAAACATCAAATGTCGTTTTATTGAGTGCATGGGTGAAATGAGTGCAGTGAAATTTGACTTAGATTTGGAAGCATTTGTTTCCTTATTTTAGATTTGCTGACAGTTCTTCCAACATTTTCATAGCAATCTAACTGTACTAAACAAATAGGCATTCGATCAGCTTCAGTTACTTACAGTTCTTCCAACATTTTTGTAGCAATCTAACAGTGCCAAATAAATGGACATTCGGTCAGCTTCCGTTAAACTGAGACCAGTGAGCCAGCGACTTCCTTTTGCAGTTTTCTTCTGGGATTGTACATCTAAAAAGGAAGCACATTAGTATCTAACTAAATTGCTAGTTAAGGTTGTGAGCAATAAGTTAAACTAAACTAATGGAATTGATTATATTCGATGAATGAGGAGGGGACTTAAATGCCATTTCCGTGGGAAATTCATGGACCCGGGCTCCATCAAATATGGGTGCCACAGGTGTCGCCTGACATCTGGTCAACGCTGCAAACGGGCTTCTACTAACAGAGGCATGAGGTTGCCATGTCGAATTACACTTATGCTATCCCAATGGTTCAATTATGCTAAAGAGTGGTTGTTTGTCCTTTTCTCATTCTTGCCTATTCCGCCGGCTGCTCTGAATCTTTGAGCTGGCGGCTAACGAACTACAATGACGTGTGCTGGACTTTAGATGTTTGATGTGCCTCGTATAACTCATAAAGTCATAACGACAGCACGAAGGAAAAACAAATAACATTTTGCCAACATAATTTTCAGTGCTCCCAACATCCGCAGTCGTTAATGTGGTGTCGTGAAACAATTAAATGAAATATTGAAACACAGGAGGTTTTGAATCCAGTAATCGAGATGTGATGTGATGAGTAGTTGTTTGAAGTATAGCTACATTGTGTTCGTTCCTGTTCCTTCAGAGCTCTATAGCCTGAATAGCGGCCTCCTGGGGCCAGTTTCATAAAAGTGTTCTCGAGTTCTCGAGTCTAGTAGCTAAACTACACTGGAAGTTTTCGAGATCCGCAAGACACATTTTTTCTTCCAGCTTCAATTACTTGTATAATTGACTGAATAAATCACCATAAAATTTTCCGTAGATGCTTTTACATATAATTTTGAATAGAGAAGAGGTTGTTGTCACTGTAAACAGACTACTTGAGAACTTGAGAACTCGAGAACTCGAGACGGTTTTTTATGAAACTGGCCCCTGAACGTCACGACTGGCGCCGGTCATAATGCGAGAAGTGTTCAAAAGTTGCTCCTCGTCCAGCAACAGTTTAGCAATATTGATGAATACAATTTCATCGCTCTGTTCCTGATTGCGTTTGAGGGTGGCTTTGAACTCATTTACAAGAGCCAACAGCGGAACTGGGACCGGTGTGTCCTTAGCACGAGCTGCCCCAGTTGACCGGCTTAAATCAGAGCCACCAACGAGGCCGCCATATTCAAAGAGGAAACACAAGGTTAGCGTGATCCAATCCTTCAGTCGGCCTGTGCTAAGTGGTGACCGAGATCTGTCTCTCGGATCTGTTTCCAGCCGATTCTCGTTTTCCATACTTTATGTCAGAGTGGTTTTTGGGCGACTGTTTGCGCGACTTGCAGTGACTGGCAACTGGTGTGACTAATGATTTTGACTAATTCTGTAATTACCTTATCCTTTAGGGCTAGTGGAACTCTACGTAGTACATTGTGTTCGTTTAATCTAACACATCAGTAAGCATATTTTTATTTTCATTGAATATGTAGAATAGAAATTGTTCACATTATATCAAGTATACGCCTTGTCGCAATGTCTACTAAGACAAATCCTACATTCTTCTTTGTATTACTTGTATAGCAAAGTACTATCCATAAACTGGCATAGTTCTTTGATTTGGAAAATTAATTCACTAGAAATCGTTAAGTTTCCGGTCGAAAAAGTGGATTTTCTAATCATTTGCAGTACTTTTATTTTTGAAACCAGGCAAATGAACAGCACGTTCCAGGGTGTGGATAGCACCAGCCATATCCCTTGCTTGCATTTGAATGTTTGCTCTGGTCAGATGGTAGATAGGATGATCTCTGACTTCAAAGTTGGTACTCAAGGCCACCTCAAGGGATTGCGATGCTTGGGCAAAATTTCCCCGTTTGAGTTGAATCTGAAGCAGTAAAAATGTCATCATTAATACAAAAAGAATCCAGTGCGTCTATCAAAAGGTAATGAATACACACGCCTAGAAAAATTTCGCGGATAGGACATGAAGTACTAACGGAATTCTATAGAAAGTTTTCAAGTATAACCCAGACAGACAGCTTCCTTCCAGCCTGTACAGCTCCATGGTACAGCCAAAGGTTGTGGGTTCGATCCCCACCTCAGACCCGAATTTTTCTGGTCGGAGGTGCTGTAGTGACATCCTTCTTTCTTTCGTTTATAATCTTGTATTTTCCTGACTGTCTAAATTGATAAAAACTGTTACCCTATTTTCTATGTAAATTTTCAGGTTTTAAGGTTTTAAGGTTTTCGGCAGCTTGGAGCTTTTCCTTGGAATTAAGCAATACCAAAAATTGGACAGCTAGATGCTGATAGATACACTGACATCTGTTGAATGTTCGAAGCCTGGGCCAAACGCTTCTTTTGAATACCAAGGTGGTGGTTTCTTTTTGTGCAATGATTTTGAAATGCCGTAACTTCCTCAATTTTGGAGTTAAAAAACATGCATAAACTGTTTTGAAGCACTGTGTGGAACTAACCAAAACTTAATTTTGTGACAAAAGTAGATCAACCCTATCTCTAAAGATCAATTTTATGATAATGCAGAATCTACACAGAATTATACGAAGCGCTGTGGCAAGAGGACATATGGGCTGAGGGCCGTTTTTGCATTTGACTTAACGGTTCTTCAAGGCTCCAGAAAATCTGCCAAATGTATGATTACAATATTTCTCGCACACATATTTCTCGCGGCTGGAAACATTTTAGCGGGAACAAAGAAAAACAACTGCTATCAATTCCGTTGGGTTATTTCTGAGAAACCGATGTTCAAAAGGCAAATACCAGCAGTAGGTGAAATGGTTTTTCGACTGCATCTCCAGTTTAAAGTAATGTACTACTACCAAGAGTACATAATAACTAAGAGTGTGACAAGCGTCAAGCTCTTAGTTATCAGGCTTGGGACATCATCTGCACGATAACGGCTGACCCCCCCCCCCCCACAAATTAGACCCATCACTTCAAAGAAATTTGCACGCTATGCTTGTGTTCTAAAGCTCGAAAACACAACTAGTCAGTTGGTTTAATGTGCGTCTGTTGCGAGCTTCAGCATACAAACAGCGTGCAAATTCCTTTGAAGTGATGGGTCTAATTTGTGGGGGGGTCAGCCGTTATCGAGCAGATGATGTCCCAAGCCTGATAACTAAGAGCTTGACGCTTGTCACACTCTTAGTTATTATGTACTCTTGCTACTACGAATAGAACGAAAAGGTGGTTAAAATTTGAAATTTGGCGAGCAAGATACTCAGTATTAACAAACCATCTGTCCTGAACTCGTGGTAGTAATACTAAATAAACAGATTTTATCAAAGGTGGCCACTTTTGAATCGGACGATCTGTTTTGGCGTGTAGTAGCCCAACTGTAAGAAACAGATGTGAGAAACGAGATGGCTTCACTTAATTAGTGAGCTTGCATAATTGACATGGAATACCACAGTTACATATTGCCAAACATATACCTGTGCCATTAGCAGATGAGCCTCTGATAGACTCTGTTCTTTACCAAGGCATGTCTTCAGGGCCTCTTCTGATCCCTCCAGATTATCTACAAAATTAGCAGTGACAGCATTGAATTGTTGCTGCATTCTAAACAAGCACGGCTTCGGTTGTTGATTCACGAACTTAATCTACACAAATTTGAAGTTAAAAAGCAGGCATTTAATTATAGTTAACCTGATCTACCGAATAAAGAATAATAACCGCTTGAGCGGAGAGTGACCGCTAAAACAAGTTGCATCGAACCTGTCCTATCAGCACGCTCTTGAGCAGAGGCCACAGTACACACTTACAATAACAGGAGTGTGCAACTAAGCACGCTGTCTATTATCAGGGCAATGCTCTGTTAGCTAAGGGTTGACATGAAGGAAATGACTGACTGAAATGATCTTATCATTA
This sequence comes from Trissonchulus latispiculum, assembly GCA_030248195.1. NCBI lineage: Eukaryota > Metazoa > Nematoda > Enoplea > Enoplida > Ironidae > Trissonchulus > Trissonchulus latispiculum. Next base: position 14,891 of record JASAND010029902.1, on the reverse strand, counting down.
GATACTCTTGCTAGCATTAATAGCTCCTCCGCTATTATTCACAATGGTCACTTGAAGAATTGTCCAAATTTTGTCACGCCAAACTTTTCGACCTTTCATACCAATCCCAGAAGTGTTGTTATTTGAAACGATTAGTTGTCAACAAGCTCTTTTGACCAGGGATATCCCACTATGGCATATAAACATTTTACGTCTTTGAAAGTTTTGAAAAAATAAAAGGAAGGAATGCTGTCATTTTGATGGTTTAAAGAATCTGATCTGACAATGCTTTCTTATAGAAGCACGGACTTCTTTCAGCATCCAGGTTAAGATACGGAATTTTATTACAAATATACGAAATTTATATACGCCAAAGTTCATGATCAGTCAGCGATTAAAATCAGACACTGACAGATTGACACGCACATTTCAGAACTAGCATGCATTAGAAACGCCTCCTACATTAAGACTATAATTTCTGCATCAAACGTAATACGAAACATAATTTGCACCACTTCAACAGTTGCACATCCAACTGCTTTTAATGAAATCCAATCAAGCTATTGCATACTGTAACAGTCACAAGCTTTCCAGCAATGGAACTACAATTTCGTGACGTAATGGCTGATGTCAAATATTGAAAACTTTTAGATTTTATAAATTTCGATTTTCTTGATTCAGCACTGGCAGAATACCAGACTTTTGTCCCGGATAAACTGCTAACATTATGGGATCTTTTGTACACCTACTTCTCAAATATCTAACTCTTCCCAAGAAAAAGAGGCCCTGAATTAGGCCAGGCACATTGGTAACTACAAGATCGAGTATTTTCTCAGCCAGCTCCAATACTGAATCTGCTGGATTGCCTTTAACGACTGGCTGCAAAACGAAAATAAATAAAGCAGAAAATAAAAAAGCTGCAACACGACATTTAGTTTATAACTTTATCTCTATTACATATAGGACAGTTCGCAGACTGGGTACTAAGTTCCGGTGGTTGGTGTAGGTTCCCTTATTTAGAAGTAGAATTTCTCAAAATTGAACAAAAAGACTACCTGGAATTTACAGGTGTACATATACCGGACATGGAATATCGTTATCCCAAGAGAATGACCAACACTGGATAAATGATGATGATAAAATTTTATTGCGCTTTCGTGGCTGCCACTTACGGAAGTTTAAAACAAACAAAAAACTATTTTGACGAAGCCTCTAACTTGTTCGGATTCTATCGATAGCTGCGATATTATGGTTATGAGATTCTACCGATGTCACCGTCATTTTTCGGAAACCGGATTTTCGTGAAAAGCCTGATATAATACGGCTTTTCGCGAAAAGCCGTACTTATTTCAGGCATTTTGTGAAAATTTTCCAAATACTTACTTTTATAACGGAAGGTCCGTAAGAGTTAAGATATGATCAGCTATTGTATTTATTTCAGACACTTGGCGAATGCTTCAGATGTGTCTGTCAGTCACTTGTCTGTCAGTGTTTTGCGTTTCTTAACCAATTATCTTAATTATACGTCACTTATGTAGTAAAGAAATAAATACAAACTGATAAATTTCTCTAAAACCGGTACACCTAAAACGGCAAATTATTCTTTAGTTTCAAGTATTTTGTCAAAATTGAATCACTTTAAACTTTGCTATTCATTTATTCTTTTATTTATTATTATTATTTTTATTATGTCCAGTCCAGAGTGGAATATTTACTCATTAGATAATGCTCTTCTCGAGTACGTCCCTCATTGTTCCTTAATCTTTCTCTGGCTTTGGCAAGTTTACCAAAAATTTCTTCATGTCCGGACTGATTATGTAGCTTTTGGGAAGGTTTGCTAGCATAATATTCGTAATAATAATAATAATAATAATAATAATAATAATAATAATAATAATAATAATAATATATACCTTACTTGGAATATTTATAAATGGCGAAAGACTTATTTTATTCGAAACTTGACTAATATTATGCTAGCAAACCTTCCCAAAGTCCACATAATCAGTCCGTATATGAAGAAATTTTCGGGAAACATGTCAAAGCCAGAGAAAAATTAAGGAATAATGAGGGACGTACTCGAAGAGAGCATTATCTCATGAGTTCCACTCTGAATAATGATAATGATAATAAGAATAATGATAATAAATAAAGGAATAAATGAATAGCAATACGTCTCAGACTATTCAAAAATTCGGTTATTTTTGTAAGAGTCTACCGAAATCTTAAATTATTGGTTAAAGCAAACACACCCAAAACACCCGAATATTAGCAGCAAAACAGATCGATGCTAAATAGAGCACATCAAGTAGCACAGTATATTTACTCAAGAAAATGAACGTATTATAATAATTAGTTAGCTGTGAAAGTGTTATAATGACTATGGCGAGTTAGCAACAATTTCAATCGAGTTAAGACTTTCAATCGAGTTTGCAGTGTCGAATTAGCTTTCACAGATAAAGCTGACCATTTCTAAAATGTCATGAAAATCGCTATTTTGAGCAATTTTGGTTGCTTGCTTTGATGCAGTAAAACCTAGTGTTTTCTTAAATGCAGGGCTGGAACCATTTTGCACGCCAATATTAATGAAATTATTAAGGGTTGTGGCTGGCTGTCGTGGAATACACCGCATTAAGAGATATGGGGTTTTTTTGTGAGCTAAGTGACTCTATACTACGATAAAAATTGACACTCTTTTTAGCCCTGTCAGGATGCCACGAAGACACAAACTCTATATCTTTAATCGGACCGGCGTTTTATGCCACGTCTGTAGAATATCACTGATATTTTGTGTTGAAGTTTCAGTCATATCTCAGGTTTCGTAAATACTGACAGATAAATGTATATTAGGAATATTCACATAAAATCAAACCTCGTTAGGAGCCAAAGATATTAAAATGTCCGCTAAGTCCATAAGCATATCGGGATTGAATTTGACCAAATAGTCGAAATCAAAGTTGGTTCCCTAAATGACGAAAAATTCTACAGGAAGAATTCTACATTGGAAGCTTTTATAGGAGGCAATACCAGCAAGCTGCAGCTATTTGCCACGAAACAAGTTGACCTGACGCAACAGCGTTAGTTATCACGGAAAGAGATCTAGTTCTGCTAGCAAACTTAAATATTTGCTAGCTAATATAAAAGTAAGTATATAATTTCCGCAAAGCTTAGAAAACTTAATGCAAAAGATAGTGTTAGGATTCGAAAAAATAGAAATTAGCAAGTGCACTAACCTGCAGTGACTTCATATGCTGTTGAATAACGTTGCTAACCATTGGCACCGTTGCAGTAACATCATCACCTTTCAATTGTATCAGGCATTTAAGATATTGGACTGCCTCAAACATATTAATAGGCAAACAAAATTAATAATGAAGCTCGGTGTATGGACAAATTCTCAAAACCAAACACAGACATCTAAGCTGCGAAATATTTATCAACTATTGAGAACAAAGAAATGGAACAATAGCTCATGCATGGATTATACTTTTGTTTTGACTAAGCATCAGCTAGCATACAAGTGACTTTATGCATTTCGTACCGCGGTGTTTCTCAATTCTGGATTAACCTCCAACATAAAGTTTAGTTGAGTTTCAGCTGCTTTTATGTCATCTTCGGATATTTTGCACCTTGCGATCCCTGTAAATTGAAGGTGTTAATAGTAATATATAAGTGTTAATTCCGTTTCGACACATAATGTTTATAGAAGACTCTGATTAAGTTCAAATTGGCTTGAACTTCACTTGATATAGTTTTACTAAAGACTGTTCATTCGAAGATGCATGTTTGCATTTGGACAGCATTCTATTGTTTCGCTATGGTGAAACATAGTAAATTTCTCCTTCAAAAACTCTTCGCTATTGGTAAAATCAAAGGGCTTATTACATATGAGTATGACAGTATGACAGCTGACACATCCTCAAAACGCTAACGGCTGCTCTCCCAACAAATTGGTCACATCAGTTAAAAAAATTCCGGCCACTGTAGTGTGTTCTAATGCTCAGAAGGACACAAAATTTGAGCACGCAGTTAGAAATTGGCCCAAAATTCTCCACCCTATTTGAACTGTTTAAGATGCTGGTTCGGCTTCGTGTATTTTTGTCTTTAAAAGCGCAATTACCGTTGAAATTCATTCAAATTTGCTACAATTACATCTCTTAGCCTAGAAAATAAATAGAAAAGAAATTTTATAGAAAATTTATAGAAAAGTCGAGTAAAATATGAGTTTTGGAGAAATTCGATTTAATCCGCCATAACTTGCCCTACGGCCACCCTACACAGACGAACTTATAGTCATCGAATCCTCTTACCAAGACCTACCACTTTGCGCTTGAGAGTATTCTTCGATTCCTTATGGTTTAAGGGATATCAGCAAAAAATAATTTTCGAGGTCCAAAACTGACCATTTTTGGAAATATTTAATATTGCAAGATTTCGACAGTTTCAACAGCATTGGTCCGTCGGTTAAGTTTTGGCAATATTTGTAGTTCTAAAGGACATGTGAGGCTCAATGGAGAGATCTCTGTGCCATCTCTTCTTACGCACAGCAAAGGTAATGTGAATTTTTGAAAATCGCAACTAGATTGTTTTGAACTCGGATTTCTCTTAATGCATGCAGCCGATTAGAACACTGCTTTAGATATGTATTTTTGGGCCAGTTGCCGAGGACAATTTTTCATGGTTTCGCGTTTTGTCTTTCTGTTCGCGAGAAATAAGAAGAAAATCAGACAAAATTTACATTTTTCTTAACATCTTGACCTTACTTGAACGTTAAACAATTTCAGCAACAAGTGCCTTCGGGAAGGCGTTTCTTTTGAAGCCTGAAATGGACGATTTTCTTTAGCTTTCCCACACTTCGAGAAATCCATGTTCAAAAACTGTTTTCTTGTTATCGCATGTCCAAGTCAAAAAGTTGAAGTTAGACAGCTGTACTTTACCTAGTTGTAACAAGCACATTCTAAGCTTTACAATGATATAAAAATTTAGCTCCCAGAATTGAGCAAATTACAGTCTTTCGCTGCAAATACCCGAACCAGCATCTTAAGGTGGTGGTATCCTTTTGTGCAGTGCTTTTGTGGTGATTTTTTGAAACGCTATAACTTTCGCAATTTTGGGAGTTTCAAAGAGCTTTATACATCGTTTTAAAGCTTATCATCTGTACATTCACCTGAGCTTGCAGAACTGGCAAAATTAGCAAAAAAATAGCAGAAATTTTCTGACAAGCTGACACCTAACAGGATGAATATAGACCAAAAGTTTTTGAACATCGATTTCTCAAAACTGAAGAATCGGCCAAAAGTTCTTTTTGTGCCACGATATGAAGGGCATATGGGCCGAGGGACGTTTTTTTGGATTTGGCTCAGCAGGTCTTAACGGTCGAAAAAATCGGCCAAACGCACAGTAACACGAAATTTCGCAACTTCGCATTGAGTTTTCTTGCTACTCAATATGTTTTAGCCCAAACCAAGAAAAACGTCCCTCCGCAGAAGTGCGAATTTCGATTGTGCCGAAAATCTCCGGAATCCGTCGAGTAGCTTTTGAGAAATCGATGTTCGAAACAAAATAATCGCAGTTTTGCCAAAATGGTTTTTCGGCCAAATCTCTAGCTGAAAGTAATAATGTCCGGCTAATAGGCATTCATAAAATGTGCATTTGGACGATGTATCGATTGAGTGTAAATAAGCCAACTTTGTCCTTAACATGTGGCAGTAATTTTGAAAAAACTGATTTCCTCGAAAATGGCCATTTTTTGACCCTAAAAACAGTTTTTTGCTTATACTGACTTAACCACTGGAGATAGCTCAAAGGTTGTAAGAGCAAAAATGTTCATTTTCGAGTCCTCTTTCCAGCCATACCAACCAATCCCGTGTCTTGTCTACCTACTGGGAGCTTAAGGCCAAAAACCAAAACTTTCTTATCTTTTGGCCTAAGAATACGGGACTGGTCCTAAAATGTTAAGGAGCACGGAAATAGGTTATTTCGTAAGTTTTAGCCCTTTGCGTAAAGGATTAAAGCCGTATGAGTCAAAAATACCCGAAAGGAAACCAGCACCTTAAGGGGGGGTCCATTTTTGGGCAATTTTTTCGACTTTCACCGATCTCGCTGATTTTCACATACAGTCCTGGCCAGAAATAGTGTACCTTCCCTTCGCGAATGCGAATAGCCTTCGCACCTGCTTAGAGGTATTAAATTAAAGCCATTCGCGAAGGCTGACCTTTGTGACCCTTCGCACTTCATTCGCGCGCCTGTTGCAAACAAGGCCAATTTGAAGGCCACTAGCCTTTGCTAAAGAAGCAGTTGGCGCTATCTAAGCACACTTGCTTCACAGCTGGAAGCCTTAACATTAAGTTTTCTTCGCGAAGGCATTTTCCAAAGGCCATTCGCACGCATTCGCAGAAATTTAATATGCTTAGCCTGCGAATGGCGTTCGCGAAATTGCGAATATTCGCGAAAATGGGTACACTATTTCTGGCCAGGACTGTATTTTATGGTCCAAATGTTATATTTTAACGAGTTTTTAAAATTAAAGTCGCAACTCTTACGGTTGTCGAGTAACTTCACCTCAAAGTTGAGATTTCATGTGTTAAACATAGGAAATTTAGAAAGTTGTCATTTTTTCGCGTGCGCCAAAAAAATAATGTTAAACTGCGGTATCTTGGAATTAGAATTTTAATTTAGGCCTTTAAAATTTTTTAATTAATTTCTGAAGGATTAAGATTTGACTTGATGCTAAAATCGTGTTAAATTTTAATCCTTCAAGAATAAATTAAAAAATTTTAAAAGCCTAAGTTAAAATTCTAATTCCAAGGTACCGCAGGCTAACATTTTAGCGTTATTTTAGTGTAAAATTTGTCCATATTCATCAACGTTTGTCGGGAGATTTTTTTGGCGCACGGGAAAAAATGACAACTTCCTAAATTTCCTATGTTTAACACATGAAATCTCAACTTTGAGGTGAAATTACTCGACAACCGTAAGAGTTGCGACTTTAATTTTAAAAACTCGTTAAAATATACCATTTGGACCATAAAATATGTGAAAATCAGCGAGATCGGTGAAAGTCGAAAAAATTGCCCAAAAATGGACCCCCCCCTTAAGTGTACAGCTTCAGTAAATATTTTCTAGTACCGTTTTAGAAAGTACAATCTGGGTAAATAATTTCTATCAATTTTCACCTGTCAATGGAAAACAATTAATTAATTACTAAAATATCAACAATAAGCAAATCGAATCAAAAAATAAATAAAAAATAAATAAGAATATAATATAAAATAGAAAATAAATAAAAAATCAAATCGTTAAAACTTATTATTAGTATTATCGTTAAAGTTCAATGCTTGATGCAGCTTATGAAAGCATTTGAAACCTTTACCCAAGAATACATTAGGATCATCAATTTGAGCATCGATTGATTGTTGAAATATCTTTTCAGCTTGTTTCACTTGGCCGGACATTACCAACAGCTGAGCCGTGAGTATTTTGTTATTCGTATTCTTCGGATCAAAAGTCAAAACTTTGTCATATAATGCTCTACATTGCTGCAGAATGGAAATGTCACGACCGCACTAAAAATAATTACCATCTTCTGATTTTGCTCTATTAAAAATATCTAGAATTGAAGTGCAATGATTTTGGAAGACAGCTTGTTTATATGATAGAATTCGTGGTAGGAAAGTGGAAACTACTCATACCATTCTGCAAGCCTGTGTCAAAAAGTTGATTGATGTCAAACCACTTCTGGAATAATTTAGCCTTATGCTAATTGATACATGGCTACATAAGGTTATGAACGACAACTGCAAGTACACTTTGCATGAAAACTGAAACTGCAGCCGCCGTGACCTAATTTTTATAAAAGCCAGATAAACACAGACCAAGAAATGTTGAACGACAAGTGATAACGAACGATAGCGAGATCAACTTTTCACTTAAAATTTTTCAGTAAAAGCCTTTTTCATTATTACTCTTTATTCTGGAGAGCCTGGTGTGTACAACTACTCAAAATAAACTAGCTTTTATTTTCCATACCGTCAGCGCAAACAGTTGACCACAGTCTAAATATAGTCCGCTATTTAATGGTTCACATTTTTCCAATTCTGACATCAAATCCGATATTTGACTGGTTGCCTGAAACAAACTACTGTGAGTTTAGGTCAGATTCAAACTACATGAGATAACAGTTGTATTTATGTGAGAAATTAAACTGAAATTAGTTAATGCCGACGTTAATGCTAATGGTAATATACAAGAGGATTTGACATTGATTGCCAAGGCAGCACTCATTACTTAACATCGACAACCGGACATCGAACCTAGTACAACAAACTAAATCAAACACCAAGTAGAAACAGCCACATCAAACTTTATAGCCCGAACTATAACCTAAATAGTATTTGAACGATGCCACGTTGAACAAGTTGTGAGCGCATATTTACATAAGTCCGTATATTAGGAATGTCGAGCACCGAGCATACATAGATTTTCCTCTTTTCAGAACAATATCTCTCGTATGAATTAAACTTGATAGAAAAACAACATGCCATATACAACGGATGAAGCATACTTCACTATACTGGCCCTCATAAGCAATAATGTATAAAAGCATGAACATTTGTGCCTGAATACAAGATGGGTCAATAACAATGCACCTAAACAGAAAAATTGAAGAAATAGAAGAAACTATGAAAATACAGCATACTAACATGATTAATATCGATAATGTTATTAATAATTAGCTATTTTGTTAACCAAATCAGAAAAGAAGAAGTCAGGAAATACTTCTAAACTCCACACGAGTTACCTTTGAGCCGTCTCGTAAGCTTGTTCCCAGTCTTTGAGCATCAACTGACTTCTCATCTTTTCTATTTGAATTGGAACAAATGTTGGGAAAAGAGCAGTTGCTTGATTAAGAATTTCTAGGCAACCAGCAGGATTTGAGCGGCCAGCAAAATAGGCTGCCTTGCCTAACCACGCATCAGGATATTGTTGGGATGGGCCATTCAGTCTATTGAGCAACGAATATAACACAATAAAGCATTAAATCATTAATGTGGTAGACCTTATGTGAACCTACAAAGACACACGTTTTTGTGTTGTACAAACAAAGACGGTCTATTCAGGTGCTAGCAAGCCATCACGTTGTGATGAAGGAGTACATTTATTTTTCGAGTAATCTGATTAAATCGTAGTGTAAGAATTGGACTCCGACGGGAATTGAACCTGAGAACTCCTGAGTTTCCAGGCAAGCGCGAATGACATTTACATTATACCATACACTACGGAGCCAGGAGAACTGAACACATGTAAGTTTTGTGCTTTGTGTACATCTCTCCCCCACTTATACGAGGCTTTTGATCCGACCATGTAAGACCTATGTACATGAACATTCAGCCCAGTCAGGGACACACGACCAACGACAACAGCGATCAGGACTCACACCATGGACCTCCCGGACTGCACTGACTGAACAAAACTTGGACAAAAGGGTTTTCATGCAAGAATTCTGTTTTTAGTAAAACAAAACAAAACAATTAAACAAAATTCTGAAAAAACAAAACGTTAGTTAGGTATGCGGGATCATCAGGCCAGTGACTCACCCTCCTCAAAACTCAATCAATCTTAAATAATCTTAATGTTTAATCCTAATTGATACTAATATATTCATATTTCAGTAATATGCATTAAGTATAACATTGTCGTACATGTTCTCTGCAAAGTATAGATACTTGACAGTACTGAGTACAGATTGTTGTTAACGCAGCTTCAAAGAGTTTACTGTATTGCTAAGCAATAAGCATTTCTCTGAAATTGCGTTTTCACTGAAGCACAATGAAACATAGATTAACAAGGGTACCAATTCCTGAGGGGTTCTGTACCTGTTTTAGACCAAATTTCACCTGCGCTTGTAGCTTATCTCAACCTTGGGGTGGGTGGGCCCAGCAGAAAATGTACTAGAAAAAGGGCAATTTTTGCAAATTTTGAGCGAATTTACAGCTAAATTAACAATTTTACAGCCATTGTAAAGCAAAATATACAGTTTTTAGCGATTTTTTGGAAAATTTTAAAACTTTTAGCTATTTTTGGTTAACATTTCCATTAATTTTCAGTTTGACCTTTCTTTCCTGGCACAGTCCCTTGTCCCTTGGCTCTGATTTTGGTAGCCCTTTTACAGACACTTCAATTTTTGAGGGGTCCCGTACCCTCCCCCCATACCCCTTGCTAAAGTGTGCAGTGAAATACTTTATCTTTTATTAACTCTCGGTAGGCTGTCAGGAAATTATCCTGCAATTAGATATCGATGCAGGTTGTTAGGTCGTTCACCTCTGACACTATACAATAAATAATTAGTCTAAACTAAAGATGCCCTAATGAAACGATAAAATAGGCAACGGTATTTATTGTAAAACTTACTAATAAACCGTATAAGGCCGTAACACTCCATACATAAACTAACAAGACTGATTGGCATAAACAAATTAACTAATGATTGCTGTTTATGACTCGGCGATGGTAGCCAAAGTTAGTTACACATTCTTCGAAATAGATTGATCAATTATAATACATTTGACGATGAATTGCAGCTAGCAAAACAAACGTTTAATGCTTACATGTCATCAAAATGCTTAGCAGATCCTTTTACATCTTTTCCGCTTAACAAGTCGTACCAGCCCTTCAGCGCAATATTCTGAAATGGTTTTAGTTCCTTAAATACACAAATCAAGCTAATATTCCATTTTCTATTGTGTTTATCTTTTATTGTAGAAGTTGTATGTAATTATACATCTATCCACTACAGTAGAAAGTTACATTGTGTACCTCTATAGCTGAGGGCTCCAGCTGAACAGCACGATCTACAAATTCTTTTGCTTTTGCATGCTGTTTGGTTAATGTATAGAATAACCCAGCATTAAAAGAGGCCTATAATACAAACGGACAGCATAAAACATGCAAGTGGAAGAAACTTCAGCAATTCAAGAGCAATCAGTTGATGTTTCTGAAGTCTGACACTCTAATGTGCGTAGAAAACTGATCACTTCATGTCAACTAAACTTCTTGTTTGTACTTAAGTGTAGTCTTCATATGGTTAGAAAATATTCAATTATTTTGCATAGCGAAATGTTCCACACACACGATTGCTTTAAATAGCCTACTCCTTACTTTGCTAGAAGCACTCTTTTTATTAGATTTAATTGCATTTTCCAATTCGCTGCTTTCTTTTGATCCTAAAATTTGATAAAATTTTAATTTAGCGTATAATGCAGAGTGTAATTGCGAATCAATACAGCTTAATCAGTTCTGCGATATCCTAGCCATACGTAAGCAAATTCATAATAGATACTCCAACTCCTATATGTTACGTCATGTTATGTCATTCCTAATAAATACACCGATATGTTATTACTAATATCCTATGAAGATAGGATAATATAAATAACAGTTATATCTTTTTCTTCACGTTATTATTTGGAGTGATGGTAAAAATCATTCCGTAACAAGTTATATATTCCTAAGCCAATTAATGTCATTCTGGAGTTGACAAATGGAAGATCACTGACCGGATAAGGTACAACGCCAAAACTAACATTAATGTTTACGTCTTTGCTTTGCACAGGTCAACCGCACATCGCTATGAATAGACTGATAATTAAATTACACCGCATATATACCAGCTTTGTTTGTTCCTTTTGCAGCAAGAATTAACAAAATATCAGCCGCGATAGCAGTTTCACCATCATCCCTGAAAGACTCAAGCTCGCGAATTGCTTCTTGTATTTTTTCTAAAACAACGCAAAAATTCATCATTAGCAGTAATATTAAAACTACTGTATATGAAGCATATATTTAGATGCTTATTTGAAATATAGTTAGCACCAGTAAAAATTACTGCATGTAATGTCAAATGTCAGAGTATGCTAAAATACCCACTGATATGATTTCTGTTTATGTTCCTATTGTGAAGTGAAAAACCAAAAAGTCCTCTGCAATAGGGATTAATGTTGCCTATAATAATGTCTGCTCAGTTCTTAATTCGCTTTTTCCAATTAGCTATGAAACTGTGGCGTCGCGAAAGTCTTTTGTACACTCTTCCTGGCGAAATGAAGTTAAACAGGCAGAGTGGCCGAGCGAAGACACAGCTGACTGCCATTCGATTGAAATTGGCTAAAACGTGTTATGTTTTAGTGTTAGCGTCGTATATAAGTGGGTATAATATAATTATATCAATACAGAATGCACATATGTTAAACTCTGATTGTAGACCCCGATTTGTATCACCCGATCGGTCAACAATACAACATTTTTGTGACTACTAAACGTCATTAGTTAGGAAAGCCGAAACAAACAAAAGTCTCGATAAGTTGCTAGAGAAAATTACTATTTTTTATTATAGCGAAATAGGCAAAGCTCTGGCGTTAAACTTGTCAGACCCACAGACTCGTATACGCGAACGAAGGAGCAAGGCGAACTCGATATTGCAGAATGCTGCATGCGTGTAATCTAGTCTTCAGCGGTATCAGTGCTTGCTCAGACAAAACACTGGCTGGAAAGTGATAAAATAGTATGATCTTGCATATCTATAAATATATATATATATATATATATATATATATATATATATATATATATATATATATATATATATATAATATAAACCTACTCACAAAATAAAGTAAATAAAAACTTGCTTTGATTTATATTTGCCAAAGCTCTAAATAGTGACAGCTGGGGGTCGTTAGGAAATTTCATTAATCCATCGGTGGCCAATGATTCCACTTGGTGCCATAGTTTATTGCGAGTGTAGTAATTGAGACCAGACTAAAATAATTTTACTATCATAGATACTGTTAAATCTCTAGCTAGTTGACATAGTTATCAGATCATCAAATTTGTTGGAACATTAATGGTAGATTTTTGGCTTATAAGCTCCGGAATTGCATGAACTATTTCTTCATCGCAATTTTGGGAGTTGGAAAGAGCATTATACATCGTTTTAAAGCTTATAATCAGGACATTCCCACGGGTTTACGAAACTAGCAAAATTGCGATTGCAAAAATTAGCGAACACGTTTAGACATAACGGCTAAATATAGACTAAAATGTTTGAAAATCAATTTCTCGAAACTGTAGAATCACCCAAATGTTGTTTTTGCGCCATGATATCAAGAGTACATAATGATAAGAGTATGACAAGCGTCACACTAGATGCAGTGAAGGCCAAAACTATTCTATGCGCGCTATCGGTTGACCCCCCTCCCACGAATTGACCCCCTTTCACACCGCCCCTATATGGGTACATAGTCCCAAACGGGGGTTGCTCACTGCTTTGCATAATTACACACTCAAGTTAACAGGGGCCCAATTTGGGGAGGGGGTTTAAGCGTGTATGTTTAACACTTGTATGTGGAAAACATGCTAGCGAGTGAGCGAAAAAAATAAGCGAGTGAGCGACCCCCGTTTGGGACTATATACCTATATAGGGGCGGTGTGAAAGGGGTCAATTCGTGGGGGGAAGGTCAGCCGATAGCGCGCATCGCATATTTTTGGCCTTCGCCGCATAGAGTGTGACGCTTGTCATACTCTTATCATTATGTACTCTTGATGATATGAAGGACATATGGGCCGACGGACATTTTTTGGATTTGGCTAGACAGGCTTTAACGGTCGATAAAGTCGGCCAAACGCACGGTACCACGAAACTTCGCAACTTAGCATTTGAATTTTCTTGCTCGCTCTGCGTTATGTGGAAATAACCTAAGATGTGTGTGCAATCTGGATTTTACCTACATTTTCCAACTTTGGCAAGCGACCACTTTAGCTAGAAGGACTAAAAAGCGTCCCCGTGTATATTATGCACATATGAGCACAGAGCACAGAGCAAAGAGCACTTATGTTAAGTAGCAGCTTGCATGGTTAATGCTCCACAATCTTTGAAAAAATTGGTCGTGCTTTTGCAAAACTACGTTTTTTATGATAGCAGCCTACGGGATAGCAATTGGAAGATGACCATGCGTCGGATAATTTGCCTCTGTGAGACCATGAAATCGACACTAAGTTTGATTTTACAGCTTGTATAGCTAAAGAATAATGAATTATGTGATTTCTGCAGAAAGGACAAGTTTTCGACGCCAAAATACGAAAATTGGCAATATCTCCCGATAGGGAAAAGCTAGAAAATTGCTTCCAAAAGTACATTTGTATTGTTCAACGAAATCTTCGAATGGATACAGTCATAGCCAAAGCTTCAAAACTTTGTGAAATCCGCCCTGAACGGAAACCTCGAATTTTTGAAGCGGGATAGCGCGGAGAATGTTAGAACGCTAACTTATTTTAGAACGTTTCGACAAATATTTTCCTGCTTTACGCTGCCAAGCAATAATATGTGCCTAAAAGGAATCACCACTTAAGGACCACCACTCCTTATGGAGACATTAACTTTGAACCGTTATTACTCATTCATTACTTGGAATTAAGAAACCATCTTGATATCAAAATAACAGTTAATATTTTCTCTTTCCAACGAACACAATGAAACTAATTTTGGATGTCAAAAAATCTAATTTAAGTTGTGAAGAAGTATAATTTTTCAGATATTTTGCGGACTGAAGTAAATTTGTAATGAAATTACTGTTTCTGTTACTGTAATTGTTGTTTTATTCAGTAAAAAGGCGTTTCGTGTTATTACAGCCTCACCTAGCAACTAGGAATAGGTTATTAGTAACTAGTATAAGGCGGCCTAAGTAAAGAATAATCTAGGCCCTACCCGGAAATCTGCCAAAAAGGCTAATCTAGCGAGTTATTAATTGATTCTATTAATTGGTTCTGTTGAAGATCTCATGGCCAATCCAGTAACCTATGCAAGGTAATTGTATAGAGAATCAAGTTTTAATTGCCACTGTCAATTGTAATCTGTACCT
>JASAND010029901.1:0-24339 GCA_030248195.1 Trissonchulus latispiculum | reverse complement strand
GCAAATGGTCTGAAAATGCCGAAAATACATTTTAAAAATATTTCGTTTTCTACATATGCCGCCATAACGCGCTAAAAAGTGCTCCGCCAAAATTGAAGTTGAGTACCGTATCAGACGATTTTTGACCAAAAATTCCCGGAGGAAATACGAAAAATTTTGAAAATTTTGACAAAATCCCAAAATTTGAATTTTCCGGGCACCTTATATACATATATGGAGTGAGCGGGAGTTACTCCAAAAAGTGGGGTACGAGCTCGAGGCATATTTGAAAAATTACCTGCTTCTGGGGGGGAGTAGAAGGTCCAAATTTGCCGGGACCCCACCAAAATCCAAAATTTGGGGGGACCCCTCCTACCAAAATTCCAAGTTTTTTTGCCAAAATGCTCCTTTTTCGATGTACCACAACGTACCGTTTTCTGTCAATAAGTTTTTTGTATGCTTAAAGAGGCTTCTGAAAATCGACAATTCCAGCAAAATATGCCTAAATTGCCAGATTGCATTTTCCGTAATTGTGTATACGTTTTTTAATTGTTATAAATAACCATCTTTAGTTGTTTATAGCTGATTTACATCCATTTTTTTCGAATTTTTCAAAAATTTTCAGGAAAAACTTTTCTCAAAATCTCCACATTTTTTACTTGGTTTGGACTAAAGTCAGAAAAAAATTTTCAAGAATTCCGGAAATTGCACATTTCCGGCAAATGTTCGGTTTTGGGAAAAGGTCGAGTGGGGTTCCCCCCTCCAGTAAGTAAACCCAGTACAATAGCTCCGTAAATCTATTCTCCCCTCTCCCGGCTAAAGCCCCCAAACCCAAGTGAGACTTTTTACCAAATTTGCAATGAAAAGTTCGCTCTGCAGGATAATTCTTTTTCAAACATTTTTCCGATTTCGTCATAATTTTACCGTTTTGCTTTTTCCACCACTCTCAAAATCCGTCTATTCTGTGATTATTCAACTTTTACAGTGCGGCAAAAATAGCGCCATTTTTCACATTTTTGCAGTTTCTCTCCTCCCCCAAATTCCTCGACCCCGGAAGTTTTAGGGGAGACGGACCCAGAAAAACTCCGCAGGCGCGTCGTAGCGCGCGCGCGTGTCGCGCGCGCGCTTGCTCATTACGGTAAGCGCGCGCTCGCTGCGTATATATATATATATATATATATATTAGGGATCGGATCCGGCTCCGGCTTCGGCTCCGGCTCCGGCCGGAATAAGACTTCCGGTCTGCCGGGTAACCGGAGCCGAGGCAGAGGTGCCGGAGCCGGAGTTTCTGCCCAGCACCTACCACCGTTGTTTCGTTTAATTTATATTGAACTATACTGTCAAATTTTACTCCGTTTAAAATAAAAAATGGCAATTTTCCAAAATTCCCGCGCCATTGGCGCGGGTGTTTGTAATTTAGATTTTATTTTGACTGCGAAAGTAAGTTAGACACCCAGTCTGCGTTTAATTATGCGTTTATTTATACTTTATCAAGTTATTATTTATTTATACGTATCCTAAGAATTCTTTATAAGAATATCGTGAATTCAGTGGTACTATATATTGATATAATCAGTTTTCTGCTCTACCTACGGCACTGTTCAAGCTCCTTGTATCCATTACCGCATTGCTGGAAAGGGATCCTTTAAAATGACAGAAGGACAAGAAATAAAAATGCTCCTCTGGAGCATAAAAAGTAATATGGGTGATGGTGAGGTTGTAAAATCAAAAGAGTAGACTAGTCTTTAAAATGCTTAATATGGGGGCTAGGTTCAAAAATAGAAGAGGACTAGGTTGTGAGCGAATTAATATGGGCACAGCTTCGCCGAACAACCCATATTCGCGGGGATTTCACGCTTCGTCTTAACTTCTGTCGCATACAGAGCTATCAGTGCCAGTCAGTAATAAAAAATTTAAGTTGTTGGAATACTCATTGAATATATTTAGTTGTTTGCATATATACACTGTTAGACTTGCTAGGAATATATACTTAAATTATCATTATGTGGTCGTTTTGAACTGCAGCAAGCAACGAGATGAGATCTAAGGATATCATGCTAAAGCTATTGGTTCAAGCAGGAAGGAAATAGAAGATCAGAGTCCTAAAATTATTCTTGAGATATAAATGGCTAAAATGCACATTGGTTAGTATAAAGAGTTTCTCAAAGAAAAAGTTTGCTAAAATAAAGTTCCGTTACTCGAATACATATATACGTATATACATGTAGCAGTAGAGATTGTTTATGCACTATAAACTAAATGTAGTTTGATGGATATGCATAATGATTTACGTTTATAAACCGCGAATATGGGTTGTTCGGCGAAGCTGTGCCCATATTAATTCGCTCACAACCTAGTCCTCTTCTATTTTTGAACCTAGCCCCCATATTAAGCATTTTAAAGACTAGTCCTCTTTTGATTTTACAACCTCACCATCACCCATATTCCTTTTTTATGCTCCAGAGGAGCATTTTTATTTCTTGTTTACTGTATTTTTGGCATTTTTAGACTAGTTTTAGGTTTCACTTTCCCCCCCCCTCATTTTTTGCTTCAAAATGAACCCAACTATATATATATACATATATTAGATCGGCCGGAGCAAGGATTTTTCGCTCCGGCCGGAGCCGGAGGTAGGTTGATCTCCGGCCGAGCCGGAGCCGGAGCCGGATTTTTTCATTGTCAATCTTTAGGCTGAAAGTTCTCAAGGATCAATATTTTTAGGCCATTACAAAAAATGGTTATAAAAATATTGTTAATATTTAAGGATTAAGTTGCTGTTGTATATTCATCTATGCGTTGTTAAGATGGCTTTGTTTATTTGCTATATAAAAAAAAATCCCTGTAATCACTTCTAATACATAGGAGAGGAGACCTCACTCTTCCAATGGACAGTAAAAATGACCAAAACATCTTACGTTTATACATTGCTGTAATGCAGTTTAAGGACCTATGAATGAATTCAAATGTTATATACAATGATATTAAAAATAGAAAAGAAAGCATGAATTCACGATATTCTTATAAAGAATTCTTAGGATACGTATAAATAAATAATAACTTGATAAAGTATAAATAAACGCATAATTAAACGCAGACTGGGTGTCTAACTTACTTTCGCAGTCAGAAATAAAATCTAAATTACAAACACCCGCGCCAATGGCGCGAAATTTTTTGGAAAATTGCCATTTTTATTTTAAACGGAGTAAAATTTGACGATATAGTTCAATATAAATTAAATACGAACAACAGTGTTAGGTGCTGGGCAGAAACTCCGGCTCCGGCACCTCTGCCTCCGGCTCCGGTTACCCGGAGCCGGAAGTCGTAATTCCGGCCGGAGCCGGAGCCGAAGCCGGAGCCGGATCCGATCCCTAATATATATATATATATATATATATACAAACAAACATCTTTATTTCTGCAGTAATGAAACCAAGCATACAATCTGTTTACATATACGTACATATATATACAGGATTTTTTTCTGGGTGTCCCCATCTCCCCTAAAACTCCGAGGGTCGAGGAATTTGGGGGAGGAGAAAAAGCTTCTAAAAATGTGAAAAATAGCGCTATTTTTCTCGCACGCACTGTAAAAGTTGAACTTAATCACAAGAATAGACAGATTTAGTGGTGGAAAAGGCAAACATTGAGTAAAAGTCTATGACGAAGCCGGAAAATGTTTGAAAAGTTATCCTGCAGAGCGAACTTTTCATTGCAAAATTTGGTAAAAAAAGGGGCTCCTTGAGGTTTGGGGGGCTTTTGGGAGAGGGGAGGGTCGTTTACGGAGGCTAACCCTACCGTACTGGGTTTACTTTACTGGAGGGGGGGCCCCCCCACTCGACCTTTTCCCCCGTCAACATAGGTGAACCAGGCTACAGTTTATATACCCCATGTGAGACCCCCCCACGGAGATGCCAGACCCCCCTCCCCCCCTAAAACTGGGTCCAAACCAAGTAAAAAATGCAAAATTTTTGAAAAAGTTTTTTGCAATTTCTGAAAATTTTTGAAAAAAATTCGAAAAAATGGATGTAAATCAGCTATAAACAGCTAAAGATGGTTATTTATAGCAATTAAAAGGTAATATACGCAATTATAATTCACAATCTGGCCTAATTTAGGCATATTTTAGCACAAATTTGTCAATTTTCAAGCCCTCTTTTCGCATACGAAAGCTATTGACAGAAGCTTTTGAGTACGTTTAATGTACTGTACATCGAAAAAGGAGCATTTTTAGCTAAAAAAACTTGGGTACAGTTTACGGGGGTCCCCCCCCAAATTTTGGATTTTGGTGGGGTCCCCGAGCTAAATTTGGACCTTATAATCCCCCCACCCCAACCCAAACAGGTGGTACACCTATATATGCCCGTCAACTCGGCCCCACCCCCACTTTTTTGGGCTTCCCCCCACTCACTATATATGTATATAAGGTGCCCAGAAAATTCCAAATTTTAAGGATTTTTTTGTCAAAATTTTCAAAAATTTTTCGGCTTCCTCGGAATTTTTTGGTCAAAAATCGTCTATTTTGGTACTCCAGCTCAATTTTTGAGCACTTTTTAGCATAGTTATGGCAGCATATGTAGAAAACAGGCTATTTTAAAATGTATTTTCGGCATTTTCAGACCATTTTATTCCCCCCCCCCTCACTTTTGGACCCCCCCCCCACTAGTGGGGGGAGGCTCCCCCCACTCTCCCCACCCCACCTTTTTCGCCTAAAATAAACCCAGCTATAGTTTCCCTGGAACTTTGGGTCTCGGGGGGTAACTCGGGGTATTTAGTGATCGACCCCCAAAGTTAGAGGAGGTATATATATATAGATCAAGTCGTCGTCGTTGTCGGTGGTCGATCAGGATATCACATGCTATACTCGGCGGGCCCCAAGGAGCCCAAGGGTTCGGGGGGGACCCCCATCACATTTCGCGGGACGAACAGCAAATTTCCGGAGCTTACCCCTTCCCCAACCAAAATTCACGGTGAAACTATGTGGCTAGGCTAACCATAGGTGTAACGGAGATTTGGGGTGGGGGAGGCTCCCCCCCAACATTTTCTGGGGGGGGCCCCTCTGGCGACCCCCCCCCCCAGCCCCCCCCCAGGACCCCCCCAACCCTCCCCCAAAAAGTTTTTGTTTTTATGCCAAAATTAGCATTTTCAGCCGTTGCTAATGATAAAGAACATCTAATCATGAAGTAATTTTAACATTTGCTAGTGGTTTTAAACTAAAAAACATGATTGTCAACATATTTCCAAGTCTAAAATAAGGTCAGTATTGAGTCATAAGATGCATAATACAGTTAAAAACGTGTATTTCTCATAATAATAAACAGTTTAAGCCAAAAATTTGGACATTTTTGAAAATTTTTACAAAGTTTACCCAAAAATACCCAATTTTTGGCCATTTTTCGCCCCCCCCCCCCCCCGTTGGGGGGGGACGTCCCCGTCCCCCCCCCCCAAAAAGTTTTGGAGGAGGGTTGAAAAAAGGCTTGGGGGGGCTACCCCCCCCAAACCCCCCCCCCCACCTTACACCTATGAGGCTAACCCCCCCTCGTTACACCTATGGAAGCACCCCCCATCACATTTCTTGGGTCGACCACCAACCTTCCAAGATTGAAAGCTGGGTTCAATCGAAGTCTTGAGGAATGGCGAAACCCAGCTTGCGAACGGTCGACCTGGCATGTATTATCGGAGGGGGGGCCGGGGGTCTTCTGGGTGGGGTTATCATCATCATCACCCTGTTTCGATGATTCCAAAAAATGTGATCCCAAATAGCAAAGCGAAGCGAATTTGAGATTTTTCAAAAAATTACCTTTTTTCAGCCAAATTTAGCTGAATCTTTAGCCAAATCTTTTAGGGTTCAAGAATAGCTGGGGGCGGCAGGTGAGGGAGAGCGATTCGGGGGGGGGGGTGGCCGAAAGTTGTGGATATGTCAAATTTGGGGGGGATTTGACCAAAAGTGTAAAGAAACTGCCGCCAGCCAAAGTTTTTCTTTTCTCAATGTAAGCAATTGTTCCCCGCCTCAGTACAGCCACCATTTTGCAAGCCAAGCAAACCAATATATAGTTTCGAGTTCAAAATCTAAACCTGAATGCGCGGTTCAAATAGATTTTCATCGTTGCTGATCCAGGGCAATTATCAGCATTTCATTTGAAAAAATAATTGTGCGAAATTAAATGTTTATATTCACTGCGGATTTCATCCGCTACTTGGGTCAGTTTATACTTTTTATCCTCAAACCAGCCCAGCTCAGATGCGCGATCCCAATAGTAACCACCTAACTTAACGATTTCAAGAAGTTAGCACCCCAGTAAAATTTCGAGTGTTTATTCTTTTGGTTTTCATCTCAAGCCGATGCATTACTAAATGTGTTGCGGATTTTTCATAAAAATTTGTGGCTACTAGATATTGAATGCTTAAGGTGGTAGTACCACTACCGGGATATTCTACGTAATTTTTCCATGGATGAAGCAATCTTGACAAAACATTGGATAAAGCAAAACTGGTTGGCAAACTATCTTTGCGCAAAATCTTGGTGTCAGAGAGTGCATAATTGGCTAGCTACCATCGTGGCTTTGCGCATGCGCAAATAGTCAAAATTTTATTTAAGTTTCGTATATTAAATTTTACTGAACTACGTGAAAGAGCGCAAAA
Organism: Trissonchulus latispiculum; assembly: GCA_030248195.1. Lineage (NCBI taxonomy): Eukaryota > Metazoa > Nematoda > Enoplea > Enoplida > Ironidae > Trissonchulus > Trissonchulus latispiculum. Next base: position 17,721 of record JASAND010029901.1, on the reverse strand, counting down.
AGCGCTTTAAAATGATGTGCATATCTCTTCAGTACGTGGTTTCTATCAAAAGTTACAAGCGATTGAAGCTGAATAGCTGATAAAAAAGAAAACAGAAAAAACAAGGATAACCATAAGGCCACCTTGGAACACGATTGTTTCAAAATGAAAACTAGAGTCTGAGTTTCCTTCGATATAACCAGATACACTAAGAATCGCCCATGTGTATAAACTAAGGAAATATATACATAAGAAACCTAAATATGAAATAAGAATATAATATGCATACATGAAAAGACAAAAGCATATTTGTGTAAAGATAAACAAAAACAAATTCTTGGTGTATATATACATATACTTTAACAACAAATACGTATATATATATATATATGTGTAACAAGTGTTAAAGTATGTGGTACATGGATTGTATAGTATATATCCAAAGATGAGTGCTCACAGCCCCATGCGTCTCATCGCCCAGCCTCACCAGGTGCGCACCTGGCATGGGGAAACTGGGCGGATATATACATTCCATGTGTGGTGTTAGGAATACACAAAGACAAGTAAAAATGATATATAGCTGATATAGCTGAATTACGTTGACCGTTTGCACACATAATGTAAAGTAAAAACAGTATATCCGAAAATTAAATCTATTGGTTTTTAACGGTTGCTGTTGTGTTATTTATGTGCATTATTTAATAGAAAGCACTTTGCAGCTGCTTGAAAGCATTGGAAATTTCGAAAACCAAAGCAAACAATGAAAGATTACAGAATTTTTGTTTTTGATTTTCCCGTCACTCCTTCAGTCAAAATGGACCAAATTTTGCAAATATGTTTTGCATCAGCATACACTCAGGCCGTTTTCTTGGTTTTTGGAAAAACGCAATATTAAGCAAGATATAAAATTTACAAATTTTTAAAACACGCTAAAAAACGGAAAACTCACTTTTACGAAAAACTAAAAAAACGGCCTGAGCGAATATGTAAACTAACCATATACTGAAAATCTCAAATGATTTCATAAAGGATTGTAGGAGATATTTAAATTTAAAGCTTTTAATACATTTCCTATTGTGTAGACAGCAAGCCAGTCCCCGCAACGTCGTAGATCAGCTCATCTGATGCAAAACATGATAAAGCACAAATTTGCCAAATTTCAAACCGATTCATTAAGTATTTAGTTCACAGCATCTGTTCAAAGTCCACCCCGGTAGTGGTACTACCACCTTAAGGTGGTCATTCCTTTTGGAGACATCAACTTTGAAAAATTATTACTCAACCATTACTTGCAGTTAAAAAGCCATTTTTATATATTTTTATATAGCCAATAGAGCTTTACATTTGCTCTTTCTAATGAATACAACGAAACTAACTTTAATTCTCGGAAATTATTTTACTGCGTTTTCGAAGTAGGAAAATTAAAGTAAATTTTTTCGTGAGGCATCGGCTACATGATTCGATTCCACTATCAAATAGCTGGGGACCCTTTTTTAATTATTATGAAACCGCTCTTCGTTGTAAAGAAATTAGCTAAAATGTATGCGCAACCTGGATTTTGCCTACTTTTCCCAACTTTGGCAAGCGACCACTTTAGCAAGAAAGCAGCAATCGGGACAACTAAAAAAGGGTCCCTGGGTATTTTTGTGTAAAACACGTCCAGTAAGTGGCAACCCTCCAGCTTGCATAGTAAATGCTCCACAATCGCTGGAAAAAATTTGGTCATGTTTTTGCAAAAAAACTACATTTTCTATGATAGCAGCGTACGGGATAGCACTTAGAAGATTATAATATCACGGGCAATTGGCCTCGACGAGACCTTCAAACTGACACCCGTAGTTTGATGTTACGGCTTGCGTAGCTCAAGAAATGGCGGATTATTTGATTTCTGCAAAAATGACAAGTTTTCAACGCCAAAATAAGAACATCGACTATAGCTTACTATAGAGCAAAGCTAGAAAGGTGCTTCAAAAAGCAAAAATGTAGAGCTCAACAAGGTCTTTAGAATGAATATAATCATAGCTATGCAGCTACTATCTAACTGTCAAAAACGTAACACGAAGTAAAATCCTAAACGGAGACGTCGAATTTTTGAAGCGGGATTGCGCGGAGGGTGTTAGAATGCTAAAAGAACTTATGTTGGAAAGTTTCATCAAATTTCATCTTGATTTGTAGCGGCAATCAACAATCTGTGCCCAAAAGGAATCACCACCAACAGCGTTTGTTAAATTGTTTGATTGTTTATGCAATTAATTTATATATTGTACTGAATCAACTGAGCAATAAATTTAATCTATTATCAATGAGTTGCTGTACTTTAGCCAATATTTGAGCCTATTCCGGTAACTAAACATTGAAAAAATCTGACTAGTGCAAACTGTAACCTTTGCAATTTTATAATTCTGAAATGTCCAATTCTGTAACTGTAATGGTAACTCCAGGAGCCAACTGTCAGATGATAAGTATCATCGAATTTAGAATACACTGTGGCAACTAAACTGACGGATAATAAAGAAACGCTTGAAGCAGATGCTACAGCTGACGGAAAGAATGTAATAACGGAAGTTAAACAGTCGATTTGCTTTGTCTTGACGAGGTAGTATCGATTTAGACTGAACAAGTATGCCGCTACCTATTCTCAGGTTGAAGCTTACTTGAGGCAGGTTGCTCAGACTGTTGGTTTTCAAATTTTGTTTCACATAGAAAACACAGACACTTTCTTGCAAAACGTCCCAAGTTTTTGGGGGTCCTAAGATTTTGTACAGTCTCCACAGTCCAAGTTTTGTAGCTAGCTAAGCTTATAAAACTTGGACTGTGGAGATTTTACAAAATCTTAGGACCACCAAAAACTTAGGACGTTTTCCAAGAAAGTGTCAGTATTTTCTTCTGCTTTTACAAGTCTAAGCCTAAGCCATTTTTAAGCATAATCTCCGTCTAATTAGTTAAGCTAATTAGGAGACAAACAAGTTGATGGTTCTCGCTTAGTAGGGTGGGTATGCACCCATCCGAGGACATAGCCGACTATCCAAGGACATGCATGTGGACCCAGCTAAGCGAGACCCAAATGCATGTCCAGACAGTCATCTGAGACCCGGGTCTTGCATGGGATCTGCTATGTGAGCACCGATATGCTTATATATATATATATATATATATATATATATATATATATATATATATATATATATATATATATGTTCATAAATGAGACTATATCACACCCGAGATTCCTCCAGCCTAGTCTATATCGTAACGCGTTACGATATAGTTGGCTATATCGCTACGCGAAATTCTATATCGATATAGATTTATGTCTTTTTAAGCTAAAAAAATGGCTTAGGCTTAGACGTGTTGACCCACGCTCTGTGCTAAGGCTGCGAGCTCTCTGTGCTAAGGCTGCAATGGTGCCAGTAAGCCTCCAATCGGCTTTTTGAAAATCGCAAGTGTATCGATATAGCCTAGCTAGGAGGAGGTTTACGNTATAGACATGTTTTTACACACACACAAAGGACATGATATGCTTATATATATATATATATATATATATATATATATATATATATATATATATATATATATATATATATATATATACACATACATACATCCTTGCGTCAGCACATGTGGGCAAAACATAGACTGGGATCGCATCCCCATTTGGAAATCAGTAATTAATTTGCTATGGGCTCACTAGGTTGAATCAACAAAGCTCCTTCTTTACCAGGGGAAGATTTAGTTGTGACAACAGACTTTAGTAGTATAGACAGATAGAATGGTGTCGTATTGGGGGGAGGAGGATCCCTGAGGGAGGAGCTGAGGATCCCGTGGTCCGTCCTATGTAAATGTGTGTAATGTCGAAAATTTTCGGATTGGCCGGATCGGATCGGCTTGATTTTCCCGGATCGCCGATCCGCCAAATGAGGCAAAATTTTCGGATTTTCACAAAAATTTCAGGATTTTTAGAAAAATTTTCGGAAAAATTTTCTAAAAATTTTTCAGAAGAATTTTCCAAATAATTCCATCTGAATTTTATTTGAGTGAGGAAGTCTTGTTGAAAATGCTTTCTTTCACGCTGACAAATCTTATTTATTCATGATAATTTTCATTTACATGTATTGTAGGAAGTGCTGAAACAAGCTGTTTTAATGCGGGTAGCTTTTACAAAGTTCAGACACAGCTAAAATGTTTGGCGATGCAATATCAAAGTTTCGTCATCTGTTGTCATTTCTAGAGACTTTGAATTTAGAAAAATTGAGTACCTAAAATTTTACAAGGTGTGTTAATATTTCAAAAACTAAAAATTTAACAATGTCTGATACCAACCTCTCCGAATTATATACAAGGATAAAGTTTTATGGCTATGCCATGCAAAATTTGAAATCAAATATTTTGAATTTCAAATATCACTAGACCCTGACAAGGATAAGAGAATTCTCCGCGGGTTACCTTTATCTTTTTATCTATTTTGTGAAAAAGTTGAACAATGAAGAACAGTTAATAGTTATAGAGATAGAGATTTATCCAAAAGTGATAAAGGATGCACCATTTTTAGTTTGAGTGAGTAAAGAGGAAACTAGGACAATTGTAATTTATCGTTGAAACCGAAAGTTGTGGCTAGATCGGATCGGATCGGATCGCTGGCCAATTGGCGGATCGGATCGGTAGTTGATTTTGGCTACCGACCCGATCCGATCCACATCACTACTATCAAGAGTTAATGATAGGAAGAGTACGACACGGTACTCTTCCTTAGTGTAAATGGCCTGTTCAGATGCTCGGCACATTAAGGCCAAAATCTCGGGGGAGGCACGGTTAACACAGTTAGCCATGTGTTTATATGTGTTTGAACTAAAACGCATCTGGTTGCCTAATCGCCTACCTTATGTCAAAATTAGATGAGTAATTAGATTAGTAATGAGATCTCGGTGGGGGGCTCAGCGTAGCGTTGTTTAGCGTGTGTCTATATGCGTTTGAGCTGAAATGCATTTGATTGGCTACTGAGCTTCTGCTACTGAAATGCATTGATGAAGGTTACGGTAGCTAATTAGCCAATCAAATGCATTTTAGTTCAAACGCATGTAAACAAATGGTTAACTGTGTTAACCGTGACACCTTCCCCCCCCCCAGGGGCCCGTTGCATAAAAGTGATTAGTTGATTAGTGATTAGTGATTAGTTGATTAGTGTAGCAGTTTTCCGAGAAAAACTTTTGCTGCAGTCCGCCGTTTTTTTAGTTTTTGGTACCATATCGTAGCTGTTGAAGTGCTTTATCCAAAAATCACGAAGTATTTAATTTACCCTCATTGACTCATTCAGTCAAAGGAAAATTTTGAACTCAATCATGAATTCTTTACTTTTTAAGCTGGCATCATTCCAATTTAAGTTGTAACTTAATTTAGACTTTTGACTTCATTAGAACGCTCAAAGCGCTTCAATATGATCTATAAATTATTGTCGTAGCCCATTCGTAGCTTTCATTATCCTCGAAAAACTGCTACACTAATCAACTAATCACTAATCGCTAATCAACTATCACTTTTATGCAACGGGCCCCAGATCTCGGCCTTAATGTGCCGAGCATCTGACAGGCCATTTACACTAAGGAAGAGTACGGTGTCGTACTCTTCCTATTATTAACTCTACCATTAATCTCAATTTTATGCATACGATTCTAAGAGTTGTTACTGAATTTTGTCTGTGACCGTTTACTAATCGATAAACGTTTGCGGAGTATTTTTGTTACAAATGACGCCAGGGCGTATTGCTTAATTTCTGCAGATTTATGCCATAAAACTCAACAAAACTTCAGGTACAGATTTGGTACAATGTTTCCAAAAGCTGATACCGCTGCCTTTATTGTTTTTGGTTGACTCTAAAAATAGGTTTTTAAAGTTTCTAAAGCAGGTGTTAGTAAAGTCTGGCAATTGGGTGTAGTTCCTGAAGTTCATTGTTCATTAGAAGCTGTTCTATCATCAAGACGTTGCAAAGAATACCCAAACCGTAAATAGAAAAATTTTTTAATTTCTGGCTGGAGTTGGTTATTTTAAAGAGAATACATAAAATTTTAAAGACTGTTCAGCTTGTCGACAGTTTTTGATTTAGAAGCCTACCCTTGTTTAAGTGAAATCTTTTGTCAACTGCAAAGCCTGACGTATGTGTATCACGAGGCCACGAGTTTGAGTTTGAACTTGAACTAACTTTTGAAGACGGCTTGAAGACGGATTTCTAGTCCCCTTCACTAGTCGAGCCCTTTGTTTAGACAGCAATTTGATGATAGTTTTGATGTTTAGGTATTTTGGGTTAATTTTCTACCGATGTTAAACTGCTGAGAAATGCATAGAAGTGAACTAAATCCCGGTTCACCGTTGCTCGCCATAAAAGACAGCTAAGAATTCACTCAAAGTGATTCAAGGCTTCGTCTTCAATTGGATTTCGATATCCTCTGAAAGCACCAAATTGCCTCTCCACATCATACAAATATAATTCCGGGGGGTCTACCCTGACTTCGAAGAGACTATACCCTGAAGAATTCCAAACTTTTAAGTGGACCCACTCCTAGCTACTTTCTTTGAAAAAAATTAGCCAAAAATAGTGGAAATAACAACTTCAAACGATTTTCCCATGAACCATTCACTTATCAATTTATCAGTCACCACAATATCGATCTCCATTTGGCATTTAGCAAGTTGGCTTAACACGTTCCCGACGGCAAAATTTTTGCTTGGTTCCCCAAAATTGTATTTAGCCTCCTGAACTCATCGCTAATGTGACGTCTTCTGTCTTTAGTCAGAATCGATCAGCTTGATGAGATCAGTTTGGTGAGCTATTCAGGCCTTGGACGTAAATTTACGTCTTTCACATTTTTTGTAGTATATTGCAGCAAAAAATTTAAGACGTAATTTTACGTCCAGATTTTAAGCATAAAACTGTACAAATTTTTTGACTAAAATTTTGTGCGTGGGCGTAAAATTACGTCCAAATGATTTTTAACCTAATGAGCGCGTCACACTTTATTTCGGCCTTTGAATCAAGTCTAAATCCATTACTTTAGCCATTTTACATATGTCTAGTTGCAAAAATCTTACCCTTTTATTCAGAATCTGCTATAAAAGACACTAGAATTTGGACGTAATTTTACGTCCAAAGCATAATTTGAAGAAATTTTAAAGACGTAAAATTACGTCCCTCGCCGGGAACGTGTTAACTCTTAATCATTAAAAAAATTTAAGAACTGAAATTTTACAAGTTTTTGAAGTACTGAATAAAATGGGAAAGACCTCCGATATTTGCTCAAAGGACAGGGCAATACCCTTAGCACAAGGTAAAGAATGTAAAGGATAATCGCAAAAAGAAATGGTGTCACTACCTATTATAGCACCTCGGAGCCGAAGATTTTGCGCCTGAGGAGGGGATGGATCCCAAAACCGGTCGACCAACAGAAACGCTCTACCGATTGAGTCACCCAGGCACATTCGAACCAAGCTTGAGTTGGAATTCGTTCCCAAACTGTAGTGACACAGCTTTGAATCGACACAGAGCCCTGCCACAGACACACTGCCAAAGAAATTGTCTGCGAAGCGCAGCGCAGGTCGTTGCATTAGCAAGACAGTGCGCCACTTCATTAGTGGTTTAACTCTATCAAGGCTGGAACATTGGAACCTCATTAGAATTAGATCGATAGTGGTAGACGTTCGGATTTACTTTACCTCTTACTTTATCAAAGTTATGACACATGTTATAACTGTTAATATAGAACGCATAAGAAATTGAATAAGTCTAGCTGCAAAAATGCATCCATTTTTTAAACTGTTTTGACTGCTCTCAGAACCCTGATGACCCAGTTTAGGCCAGTTTTAATCCAAACTATCAAATTAGTTTCAAACTCTTCCAGAAGTAAACCCTGAAAACGGATTTAAATTTTGTCACTATTATGCTTTGTACCAGGTCGCGGCTGGCACAAATCATTCCTTCTAGAACAACAAACTAAGAATAGTAATTAATTTTTGGAATCAGCAAAAAAGTTTTAGAAAACCACTTTTATGGTATCTTTATGATTGATTGGATGCGCACGAATTTGAGACGATTTTGTTGCTACTAACACCCATAACTGGTGCACTTTTAGTTAACTGTGATGAATGATGCTGTTGATTTCACAGTTTGCGATCAGATATAAATCACAATCCGTGACATCAACTTAGTTAGTGATGATTCCTTTAGAATGGTAGATCTTTCATGCTGATGCTCAAAGCGAGTTCATTTTAGCTACATAGTGTGCCTTCGTATATTAACGTTGAAAAACGAGTTCAAAAAGCAGGTGATTCATGTTTTATCATATATATTATTATATTATTATTATGATTTTTATGATTGAGCCATTAGCGCTCAGAATATGCATCTAAATTTCTTAACGGCCCAACTCCATAGGATGGGTATGGAAGGAAATAGGAAAGATTGGTAAGCCTGATATGGGAGTTCAGCTGATGACTCGGTTGTGTTGTAGCAGATCTGTTAAAGTAAACACATTTGGGCCACACAGTGTCGTTGTACGCTTCATTGGTGCCTTCATAGTTGCGTAGACGCGCGTCAATTGCGTAGACGAGACGACTTAGACTGTAACTTGCGACTTCTGCCGTTTAAAATCAATTGCAACGAATTCATGCTCATGAACGCATGCAGACGCTTGCCTATCTGCTGTTTCACAGCCTGCTTGCGGCTGGAGCTATAAAGTCAGCATTTACGCGTACAGCGAGTATATAAGTAAGCATGCACAATTCTTTGTGCGTATGGGGTCAGCCGTTAGCGTGCAGAGCATGTACCACGAACTGATCACAGAAGTCTGGCAGTTGTCACAGTCAACGTTTTCCTACATGGATATGCAGACTCTTCCATAGTATATACTTAAGTATAACTTAAGTATATATGTATATACTTAAGCTGTTCCTGTCTTTTCCAGTCCAGGTCCGACTCGGATATAAATTTTTTCGGATATTTTCCGGTTTATTGGACAAATCTTGAGGGAGAGCGACTCCTGTGGGGGTAACCCCCCCCCAACCAGTTCAAGCACATATATGGTGATAACTCTGAAAGTTAACATTAAGTTAAGTTAGAGTTAGACTTCTTAGCTTCCCCATTAGGACGTGGGCGGGTGGTAGGTGCTAGATGGGAGTCTGATTTCATTTGTTAGCAATTTTGATAGTGATTTTAGCCAAAAAACTCAGATCTCCAAACTACTTAAATCCATTAAAAAAAGTAGACTGCAGGTAATTTTGTACTGTCATTAAGAATTCATACCTTTAGATGCTATACCTGTAATGCAAGTGTAATTGGCTTGGTCAGAAAGGATAATTGCATCAGATAGCATTTGCCATAGCCTCCAGCTACTGTATTTCCCCTCAGTTTTACCTGGTTAAAAGTCTTGGTTAGATAGATGTGATTATTAAGGGGATTATTAAGACCGTACAGGTGCACATGAAAGTTTCGCCATTTCCCAGATTCATAGGGTTCTAATACTGGTACTAAATGTCACCCGCTCTCTGTCTCTAACTTCTAAGCCTATGCTGTGCACTATCAAGCGCGTGCCCAGTAATCAAGTCCGCTGCACGCTATGAGCGGTTGATGAAGCGGGCACACACTAATAGCAAGAGTGCATAATTGCACTATTATTAAGAAGAAGAGTAAGCCACTAGAGGACTTCTCTTCACTGCAGTGCGTAACGGTGCTCCGCCCACAATACGCGAATGTTCCCCCGTTTGGGGGGGTCGACCAAATCAAATCGACATCGCATACCCCCCCCCCCGTTTGGTGCGGGGGGAGTAGCCAAAAGGTGGTCCCCGTTTGGTGAGGGGGGGTAGCCAACCGCCAATCAGATTGCAGAAATCCCCCTCCGTTTGGTGGGGGGGGGGGGTAGGGCAGAGGATTACGGTAGTTTTTGTTCTATTCAAAAATGGGTCCCCGTTTGGGGAGGGGGTCACAAAAAGTGGTCCCCGTTTGGGGGGGGGTCGCCAACAGCCAATCAGAATAAGCAAAACTTAGCCTGCTTGAGCGACCCCCCCCCAAACGGGGACCTCTTTCAGCGACCCCCCAAACGGGGACCACTTTTGGCTACCCCCCCACCAAACGGAGGGGGGTATACCTGTCGACCCCCCCCCCCAAACGGGGGAATATTCGCGTATTGTGGTCGGAGCACCGTTACGCAATGCCAAAAAGAGGAGCCCTCTAGTGGCTTACTCTTCTTCTAATATATAGGAGAAAATCATGGACTCTTGCTAATGGTGATTTCATAGTCCTAGTCGCCTCTAGACGCGTGTAGACGCACGTCGACGTGCGTTGATGCGTGCAAAATTATCTTGACGTTTGTAGACGCACGTAGGCGCGCGTCGACGCGCGTACCCTGCGTTCGCGATTATTAAGGCACCTTAACTTTTGATGGTTTTGGCGCTTCAACACGTAAACATAATCGTCAACCATAGTGGGTGCTGACGAGTTCTTGTTGTGGGGGATCACTAAAAGTACAAGTTTGCCATTATGTGCCACCACTAAAGATTGCAGACTGCAATTTAAAAGCTGATTTTACATGACAGCCATATATTGTCCTGACGGGGCTTCTTAATAGAAACTTTTGAGGGGGCCTGTAATTTCAGCACAAATTAACGAAACTTATGGCAAAAGTTACTAATTGTATATATATGTTTGAATTTTTGATTTTTCTAAAAATTTGTAAAAAAACTGATAGAAGAAAAGCTTTCGAAAAAATTCCAAATTCTGGTCATTGTCTATCCTTGGTTCTCGAAGACTTTAGGCGCTATATAATCGAACAGAATTTTATTTGCGCAAAATTTTCCAAAAATTTGTTATTGACCGAAAAATGAATCAAGATGCGGGACTTCCCGGATTTTCGATACTGCAGTTCTAGCGATTTTAAATGTATACACTTGCTGGACTTTTCTCCAAAGGGAACTATTAAATAAATGGCCAGAGAATTTAGCCACGGTCGAACCACGCCACTTTCGAATTTCTGCCAAGCAATCGTCTGAACTCCCTATCAGGCTTATCATTCTTTCCTATGCCTGCTTCCCTTACAACTCACTCATCGTTGCTATACTTGTTTGTAGTTATTACTCTACAGCAGCTTTAGAATAAAGTTTTCTACAAATAATAAATAATAAAGAAGATAATAATAAATAATTTAAAGAATAATAAATCTTTTTTACTGAGAGTTTTTGCTGAGAAGCTCGCAAATTTCCCGAACGATCGAAATCTTTTCCACAGCTTGGAATAAAGCTACAAATCTGACAAAATCTGCTCTCTGACGTTGAAAATCAGAGTATGACAAAAACTGCCTATAAAACAATTTTATATATTTATATATATATTACGTTTTTTGTGGTACTGGGGTCAGGTCTCTGTTCAACGCTTTTAGGCAGGCTCTCCCTTGGTGTTGTATATTGCTTCCGATTTTTTAATTTAGTAATTAGTTTTAATCATGTCTTCGTCATCTCCTGACAGGAGAAGTAGAGTTTTCCGGTCCAATAATTCTGCTCTCTCGTCAACTGTAGATCAGTTTAATCTGCAGGAAATGGATATCCACCAGCTCGGAAAGATTTCCTATTTTCAAACACACTTTTGAGATTGGCATACATAATCTATTCTATGACACCCACACGATGATTAACTCGGATTTAGTTAACTCAACTTATATGCGTCAGAGAAGCAGACATTAGGAATGTCAGTGGACGTGGTGGCCATTCTAAGTTCAGGCTAAAGTAGGATTGAAAATAGCGAATTTTGAGTTTTCGCGCTAATGCTAGCGCTTTGATAGAGCGAATGCGCTGCCTTCTTAGTTCGCCTACTTCCTAAGTTCTATTTCCTACTTTGTCTCGAATTTAAACTTTAGCGGAGTAGCATTGTCACGTGGCCCAGCGTCGCTATGAAACCTAGTGAGTTGATGTTTCAGCTCTACTGTAGCTACATATATTTTTAAGAAATCTGATATCCACACAAACTGTTAAATTTTATTTTACTTTTACTACTTCTTAATTAACTTATTTTAAAATAGGTTTAGACAGTCTAAAAAAATAAAGTACAGATCGAAGTTCAGTCCGATGGTCGGCTGTTCAAGTCAGTGCTTGAATAATTTGAGATTTAGAAACTAATTGCTAGTTAATACAAAATTTCTTAATTTTAGAATTTAAGTAGCAATACAAGAGTTTTATGACATTTTCATCATTATCTTCTTTAATTCTAATTCATCAGTTAAAGTTAATTATTAACTTCCTCAATTAACTAATAAAAGCCTAATGAATAATCAGAAGTATTTTGGTAAGCCTTTGGCAACCACCTACTGCGCCGGTATGAATTTTCCGGGGAGAATTTTGCACCAATGCAAGAAATAATGCAGATTTCAGTCAATAAATAATTGTATTATTATTTATATTATATATTTTAGTATGTATATTAGTATTGTATCAGTATATTATGTATGTATATATTATATTAGTTATAATAGTTCGTCTGAGATACAGAAATAAATGTAAATTTATAATAAATAAAATTTTTTGAAACATCAGAAATTTTGCGGGATTAACTAAAATCATTGTTTCATTCAACTGCTTTTTCACATTTAATATATCTTAATTAAGAAAAATGTTTATAAATATATATCAACTCTAATCTTTCTAATTTTTTAATATTTTATGATTTTATATCAAAGAAAAAATAAGCATAAATTGAAGCATGGAAATCTTTATTTGCGAGCCCAAACCGTTAAGCAGGAAATGAATGGTAAGGTACCCAATTCAAAATTTATTTTTTGTTGTTTTATAGAAATGATATATAAAGCAATCAATGCATTCAATAAAGGCTAATAGGAATTTAAGTTCAATTAAATCAGTGCTAATTTCTAATCTTATTAGGCTTCTGATATCTTATTTCCAAGTAAAAAATAAAAAAAACTAAAAATATAATTGAAATTTTGGAAATTTTTGTCTCAACTACAGGTCAACGGTGAAATCTTTTCCTACTGAAAATTTGCAAGGAAAGCCTGCAAAGTTCAAGTTAACGTGGACAGTTTAGATTATTTTAATTGAATGGAATTTAATTTGCAAACTGAAAATTTTAAATCCAATTTAATTCAACAAAATTTAGAAAATTTAAAATTAAATTATATTTGTTCAACTTAAAGATTTGAACTCGGACATTAAATCTCCCATATTTTAAGTTATTTATTTTTACTTATAAATGAAAACATAAAATATTAGAAGCCCAAGAATGATTACAAGTTATTAGCTATTGAATTTTTTCCTTATTAAGGTCTATCAAATGCAAGTAATGAATAATTGTTTTGGTGGATTCCGTCTTCATCGCATAATTAGTTGCTTCGATTATGAGCCAAGCTCAACTTAAACAGAAATCTGCATTATTTCTTGCATTTGTGCTAAATTTCCCCACGGAAAATTCACACCGGTGTTAATTAATTACATGTTTCTTGGTTTGAGCAATACTACTCTGGTTGTGAGAAAACTCAATGCGAAGTTGCGAAATTTTAATAGCTAACAAATAGTCAATTTTAACTGATGAATTAGAATTAAAGAAGAAATGATGAAAATGTCATCAAACTCTTGTATTGCTACTTAAATTCTAAAATAAATAGTTTTTAAATTATTATTAAATTAAATTTTAATATAAATATTAATAATACAATTATTTATTGACTGAAATCTGCATTTTTTGTTGCATTGGTGCAAAATTCCCCCCGGAAAATTCATACCGGCGCAGTTTTTCCGGGGGAAAATTTTACACCGGGGAAAACTGTACCGTGACAGAGTTCAAAATTGCCAAAGGCTTACCAAAATACTTCTGATTATTCATTAGGCTTTTATTAGTTAATTGAGGAAGTTAATAGTTAACCTTAACTGATGAATTAGAATTAAAGAAGAAATGATGAAAATGTCATCAAACTCTTGTGTTGTTACTTAAATTCTAAAATAGATAATTTTTATTAACTAGCAATTAGTTTCTAAATCTCAAATTATTCAAGCACTGACTTAAACAGCCGAACTTCGGACTGAACCTCGATCTGTACTTTATTTTTTAGACTGTCTAAACCTATTCTAGAATAAGTTAATTAAGAAATAGTAAAATTAAAATAAAATTTAACAGTTTGTGTGGATATCAGATTTCTTAAAAATATATGTAGCTACAGTAGAGCTGAAACATCAACTGACTAGGTTTCATAGCGACGCTGGGCCACGTGACAATGCTACTCCGCTAAAGTTTAAATTCGAGACAAAGTAGGAAATAGAACTTAGGAAGTAGGCGAACTAAGAAGGCAGCGCATTCGCTCTATCAATGCGCTAGCATTAGCGCGAAAACTCAAAATTCGCTATTTTCAATCCTACTTTAGCCTGAACTTAGAATGGCCACCACGTCCACTGACATAGGAAGCGCTGCAGACTGTAAAAAGTCTGGAGACAGCACAGATATCAAATGTAGGATTTTGGTACTCGACTGGATGAAACCAGAAATGTGCAGGAGGGAAATTCTGGGGGAGGGGAGGGTGAGCCGATTTTTGTACGATGAAACAATTTTAGATATCATTGTAACAAGCAAGATTTTATGCAAAAGGTTAGGTGTCCGCTGACGGACATTTTCAGTAATTGTAAACCTGCTGCGCAGCCAATTATTTTATAACGGAGTTTTTACTTACTCACTACAAAAAATATACGTGCAAAACATTGTCTGAACGTTTTTAATGAAGTTAGAAGAATTTACTTTAATACTGCAAGTAAAGTTCAAACAATTCAGCATTACATATTAGCATTTACGTTTCCATAAGTTTCATGCATTTGAGAAATTTTCGCTGAGCTATCAGTGATGCAAGATTAACTTTAACGATGAGTCATCAATTAGAATAGAGAATACATAGACGTTTCCGATTTTGGAATTGCCATCAATACATGGAATACATATATGCGTAATATCCAGGGGTTTTTTCCTGCTGCGCCTCAGCGCAGCAGGTCTTTATGTTTGCTCTGCCATCTGCGTTCCAGGCAACCACTATGCAAAAGATAGCATTTTGCATAAATGCATGTAACCAACGCTTTAAGTTGGCAGAGCATGATTTACACGTAGATTTCAATATTGGAACTTCCAACACAGGATGACTCATTAAGCAAACAAGTTTATCCTAATTTGAAAATATAGAATCAGCCGAAACTGGTTGCAAATGGAAATGTGCAGCATTGCAGTTTGCAGACCATAGCTGATTAATGATTAATTTTGATAACGTAATAAGTGCAACCCTTATCCTGAACCAACTGTATTATGTCTTTAATGGGTTGACTCAGCAAAAAATTAAAAATCTAAAGAATCACAAATCAAAAAGCTTGAAATAACTTTTTATACAGTACAAGAATTCTACTGCGCAGCAGGCCTACAATTAGTGTAAATGTTACATACTAACTACTCTTAACCTTTTGCAGACACTTTTGCTTGTTTGGTTTTCGGATTTGCGTCAACCTTGCGTCCCGCTAAATTTAAGTTGCGTCCCGTTAAGAAATTTTGCGTCCAGGCAGAAATCTTGTTTTAGCGTGTTTTTTAGTGCAAAAATCGTTTTATTTATAAAAATTTCGATAATTTCTTTAGTGCAAAGCTATTTAGACTATCCCGAAAGCTGATGCGCCCAACGGTAATGCACGATTACAGGATTACCTACCAAGAATATCAGATGAGGATTAACATACACGACTGAGGGGTCTGGGGGCGCAGCCCCCAGAAGTTGAAGAATTCTTTTGAAATTACAGAATAATCCGTAATGGAAATGTTTAAAAAGATTTTATTTGGCGTCGGTTGCAGAACTTAGTAATTTCGGTATATATATATATATATATATATATATATATATATATATATATATATATATATATATATATAGATATATTTACTAAGTGTCTGCAACCATTTTTTTCAAATCTTTTTAAAGGGGGGAAAAAAAAAAAAAAGCCCATTTCCATTACGAGATCATTCTGTAATTTCAAAAGAATTCTTCAACTTTTTGGAGCAATCACCCCAGACCCCAAACTCGTGTATGTTGGACATATCCTGTATTCTTGGTAGGTAATCCTGTAATCGTGCATTACCGTTAGCAGCATCAGCTTCTAATAAATCTAAAATAACTTTTCCAAAAACAAAAAGTATCGAAATTTTTTATAAATAAAACATTTTTTTGCACTAAAAAACACGCTAAAACTTAAGATTTCTGCCTGGACGCAAAAATTTCTTAACGAGACGCAACTTAGAATTTAGCGGGACGCAAGAAAAACGGACATCCGAAAACAAAACAAGCAAAAGTGTCTTGCAAAAAGGACCAAGAAGCGAAATTTGTAACATTTGCACTAATTGTAGGCCTGCTGCGCAGTAGAATTTGCCGTACTGTATAAAAGTTATTTCAAGCTTTTTTTTGTGATTCTTTAGATTTTTAATTTTTGTAGTCAACCGATATACAGTTGGTTCAGGAATAAGGAATTTTGCAATACATTATCAAAATTAATCATTAATCAGCTATGGTCTACAAACTGCAATGCTACACATTTCCATTTGCAACCGGTTCGGCTGATTCTGTTTTCAAATTGGAGCAAACTTGTTGGCACACTTCGTAGTCATCCTATGTTGAAAGTTCCAATATTGAAAATCACATTGGCAAATCATGCTCTGCCAATATATTAGGTTCACACTCACGAAATTTATAAAAATTGTATCTACACATAATTTATAGGTTTGAATCTTGGGAAAGCAAGACGCGCGCTGGTACCTTTAGACCCATGTTTGCTCTGCCATCTGCGTTCCAGACAACCACTATGCAAAAGATAGCATTTTTTGCATAAATGCATGTAACCAACGCTTTTAAGTTGGCAGAGCATGATTTACAAGTAGATTTCAATATTGGAACTTCCAACACAGGATGACTCATTTAAGCAAAACAAGTTTATCCTAATTTGAAAATATAGAATCAGCCGAAACTGGTTGCAAATGGAAATGTGCAGCATTGCAGTTTGCAGACCATAGCTGATTAATGATTAATTTTGATAACGTAATAAGTGCAACCCTTATCCTGAACCAACTGTATTATGTCTTTAATGGGTTGACTCAGCAAAAAAATTAAAAATCTAAAAGAATCACAAATCAAAAAGCTTGAAATAACTTTTTATACAATGCACAAGAATTCTACTGCGCAGCACAACTACAATTAGTGTAAATGTTACATACCCCAACTGCTCTTAACCTTTTGCAGACACTTTTTGCTTGTTTGGTTTTCGGATTTGCGTCAACCTTGCGTCCCGCTAAATTTAAGTTGCATCCATTTAAGAAATTTTACGTCCGACAGAAAGCCAGTTTTAGAATGTTTCAAAGTGCAAAAATCGTTTTATTTATAAAAATTTCGATAATTTCTTTAGTGCAAAGCTATTTAGACTATTTAGAAAGCTGATGCTGCTTAACGGTAATGCACGATTACAGGATTACCTACCAAGAATATAGATGCGTCCAACATACACGACGGGGAGTCTGGGGGGGCGGAGCCCCCGAAAGTTGAAGAATTCTTTTGAAATTTACAGAATAATCCGTAATGGAAATGTTTAAAAGATTTTTTTTGGCGTCGGTTGCAGAACTTAGTAATTTTCGATATATATATATATATATATATATATATATATATATATATATATATATATATATATATATATATATAT
>JASAND010029900.1:0-12556 GCA_030248195.1 Trissonchulus latispiculum | reverse complement strand
GGGCAGACAGTGGCTGCTTGCAAACAGAGTACACAAGTTTCAACTTTGAAGAAAATGGATTGAAAATGTACAAAATTGCAAAATCATAGAAAATTGGGCAAAGCCTCGTACTAGGGACATGTGAAGAGGATCTTCCGTGCCAACAATTAAATGTAATATAATAATAATAATAATAGTATATAGTAAAATATTAAATTTCAGCACAGTGGAGCTCTTTCGATGCATATACGGTTAAAAACTGCTCAGCTACTCCAAATTATCAGAAAATCACATGGGTTATGATGATGAATCCTACTGTAAAAACGCCAGCGTCAGAATTTTCATGTACAGTGAGAAACAGAAATTTGAAGCTCGTAGAAATTATAAGTAGAAAATTGTGCTCCAAAAATCGGCGGTTGCTTGGAAGTTTTTTTCCGCGTGCGCTGAAACTTTGCTTTTAGACAGAGGCGTCTTGAAGGTTTGTCAGTTTTTTTGAAGAACTCAAATTTTTGGCAATTTTGCTGAAAATAGATTTTTGTCGAATTGGTACTAGTGTAGATACAAACGTTTATACAAATCGGCTGAAAAGCCAAAAATTGATTAATTGGCTTCCCGTGAGCTCCAACGCGGTTCTGGAAATTTTGTCAGAGAAGGTCCAAAACTTCTTGACCGAAGATTCAATGTATCATTGGATGATTCGAAAGTATTTTGCACATTGCTGAATCTCGCGGTCATTTTCTTCTAGTCACTCACCAGTTTTATAGCTAAGACTTTTCAAAGTTGGATTCAAAGGTTCATTGCAAAATGCTCAATTTCTACACTGAAACGAGATTTTGACAAAACAAAAAACCATCTCCTTTTCAAATTATCTCAGAAAGAATATTTGACATAAAATTTTGCTTTAAAAATTTTCAAAAAATGTTTGGTCGAAAGTTACGGTTTTCGGGTGTTGCAAACGACACACTATTTAAAAATAAATTAATTTTTCCAGTTATTAGGGCGGCGGCTCAGTCATAACCTCAATATTGTGTTGCAACTTCTTCGGAGACCTAAACAGAAACGGCTAGGTACATTTTTCATGCCCATCTCGGCAGTACCGTAAACGGGCTTCAACGGCTCATTTTATTATATAGTCTCGGACTTCGGAATGGTGATCTGTGTTAGGAAGAGGAATTTTTAATTAAAAGTCTTCAAAATTTTTTATTGAACAGCCAAATTTGAGTGTTTTCAAACGCTGAAATTTGAGGTCACCAATTTTAATGAAATGTTGTCAATAAACACAAAAAAATGTTAGAATATTTGTTTTGCACACTTTTAATTTGCGGTTCTTTTAAATACACGTTCAAAAATTTGACGTCATATGATAAATAGTAGCCAAACGTTCATAATCACAAGATTTTTTTCGAATTTTTCGTAATATGACTCACCGATTTGTAGTTTTCGTGGCGACGTCACAGGTTTCAGATTGGCTTGGGCACGGAAAGTTGCCAAATCTTGGGTCGCACGCCCATGGGTCTTCGAGGCAGAAAGGTCTGATCTCCTGATTTGATTTTAACAGATCCCCGACCTTTTCTTAAATCTTACCGTCAGATGTGCAGGAGGAAATTTTGGGGAAAAACCGGATTTTTTTTTTTACCGGACTAAAATCTGGGGTACCTTCCTTCCCCCCCTCAGCACAATGTATGTTACCAGCCTGAAGACACCCATAGGTAAAGATGGGCGAAACGTTCACACAGTTTTAGATTGGACAATTTCACGGCAATATTTCTCACAGCCAATGTGTACAGTGAAATCACTCAAAATTTAAACTGATATGGTGGACAATGCAACAAACTGTAATTGTGGTCAAAACTGTTCTTGGAAGTCAATCCAATTTAGAGATAATGTTCATGGCTCTGTTTTACTGTAGCTCGAAAATTATTTAATACATTATGGCATGACAAAAATATCAATTTAAAGCCTCTATCGGTAGTGGGTATCTATTACCGAATAGGCAACGAGCATTTAAAGCAAAATATTCGGGTCTCGCTTCTTAAACTTTGTCGTTCTTAACTTTTCAGCACAGCTTTGTAGAGACTTGCCGACATTTGTTCGCATTGACAAGAGAGGCAATGGATGCGTAATCGTGGCGGGGGCCGCCAATCAGATTTGTTTATTGTACTTGCATTTTGCCGCCTTGTCAGCTGAAAATCAAAATTTTCAGGTAAAAATCATCTGGCTAAAGAGCAATTTCGGCAATTGCCGAAAGTTTCATGCCGGCAAACCACGGGTCCAGTAAAATTGCCATTTTCAACATTGCAGACCAGCCAAGGAATGACGCGCCGTCTTAGTGACCTTCAAACGATCAAATTCTAGTTTAATTTTACGATTCGTCGAGAATTTGATGGATTATTTGATTTCAAAAATGACAGCTTTTTGACGCTAAGATATGAGAGTTTGTTCCATACAATAGAGAAAATAAATTTCCGGCAAACTGTAGGGCATAATGAGATCTTTTCGAATGAATACGGGCGTAGCTGCTGGGGCCAGCCGTCAAATCCAATCTCGAAGCTTCTCGAGTAGACTACGTTGGTGCAACACTGCAAGAAGCGGGTTTTTGAAAGACTCGCTTGGATTTGGGCCATACTGTAAGAACTTCAGTTAGTCTAAAACTAGATTACGCGCTGGAAGTTGCAGAACAAATCTATCGAATAGTTGAGTACCCCAAAACTTGGTCGAAAAATCGCTTAAGAACTCCTTCAGGAAAATTCAAGTGGATCTGGAACGCAGTTTTGTCCTGAAAATATCTCGTCAAATTTTTTGAAAATTAGATCGCAGCATCGGCAAAAGTCGAAAAATTCTTGCTAGCTCGTACCTACAGCAATCCATTAAAGTTTGCATAATAACAATATCTAGAAGTTTATTGTTGAAGAAATATCGGGAAGAAAATATATTCAAAATGCAGCAAACCAAACGCAAACTTATTAAATGTTGATGAAGGTTTTGAATTTTGAAAAATATAATAATGAAAAGCTCTTGAAAAGATTAACAAATCCCGTTAAATTAGCATGTTTTACAGAGAATTAATCTGATGGGGTAAGACAAATTGAAAATTTGGTCTCAACAGTGTCGATCTCGCGGGGACGCCGAATTCGGGGCGCGCAGAAGTATCTCGTTACTCTGCGGCTATGCACTGTCGCGAGGTTCTCGCACCCCTGCGCACGCCGCGAGCCGCGAAATCTAACAGTTCTGACACTGCATCAGTCGCTGCTTTAAAAAAAGAGAACAGTGCCACCCCCGCGGCAACGCTGCTTTGCGCGTCTCCGCTGAGTCTCTGCGCTGCTTGCGCGCTGACCCGGCTTGGTGCGAGGGTTCCCAACAGTGTTGACCCCCGCAGAGACACGTTGCCTTGCGCGAATTCCCTGCGCAGAGACTCGCTTTTTGCGCGAGGGTCAACAGTCTGAGCTCCCCGCATGTCGTTGCTTGCGCGAGGGTTCGCTGACGCGCAGAGACACGCGAGGGTCTCTCTGCGAGATATAGATGCTCCGCGCGAGTTCCAACAATTTCGACATATCGTCCGGAGCGCTGAATCCGGCAGGGGACACCAGTGCTGCGCGGGGGTCACAAATTTCTAGCCGCGCACTGCGCGGGGTTCGAGGTTTATACATGTATTTGTCCACAAGAGTTGTGTGGACTAATTCGATATAAAATTTACATTTGGAAAGTTGATACTCTAACATTCTTACCTCATAGTTCACCATGCATGTAACCAACGGAGAAAACACAGGCTATTGGCATGGAACTTTACAGACACGTTGCGTCAAAGTTTGCTGAGATATCTTGCAGATTTGCTGATCTATGCTAGAAACATGAAATCATGGAAAATGATTCTTGAAAAAAATGGAATTTCCAAGTTATCAAACTGCATACAAAGTTGGTTGACGGAATTTGACAAACGTTGACCCATAAGCTGTGGTGTTTCATGACTAAGATTAGTCTTTCTACCACGAATTTTGGGTCGCGACGTTTTCACCATTTTACCTATGTATTAGAGCCGGTAGTCACCAAATTGGGATGCACGGGGGATCTGATCAGGGTGCCGGATCAAACCCCCGACCGCCTCTTATCGCAACAGCCCCCTCTTGGGGCGCCGGCCAGCCTGAGACGCCCATAGGTAAAGATGGGCGAAACGTCGCGACCCAAAAATTTAACAGCCGTTGCAAGAAAAGGCCAATCATCTGCTCTTAGTCAAAGATGTACGTTCTAATTCCAAGCGATTTTTGAGCAAAAATCAATTTCTCCACGGACTTTTGAAACTCAAAACAGCGGTCCTTTACGGGAAATGTCGAATTCGTATGGAATAGCAAATTCAAATTTTCACCGTTTCCAGAGCGCTCAAACTTTTGTAGCAGAAATTTTCCTAATTGAAGCCATTTTTCCTTATGTTTAACTCATAATATCGCCTTGAAGTTTGCCAGAATGCAAGTTTTTAACAAATCGCAATTTGCCTGTTTTAGACCCATTGGAAGCAAAATATGTGAAAATGAAAAAATCGGTGATGGCCTAGATTTGGTCTCGATCATTTTAATCTTTTTAACTACAACACTAACAAATAGACTCAAATTATTGTTTTCCGATTTTTCGAATAATTTTTGGAATACCCAAAAACTCAGACAAATGGTTTGTTATCTACCGCCAAAATTGGTTGGAGTAGAGGTAGTACTTGAAGATGCAGTGCCAATAATTTTTCCTAAATCTTTAAACCAATGTTTTACGGTTGGTTATCACGAGCGCCAAGAATTGGTCACGTAAAACTGCATTTGCGAGATATCCCTAAAAGCAGTCGACCAACTGTGGATCACCCAATAATTCCGATTAAATGATTTACTACAATAGTGAAAAAATTCTCTATCCTTCGTTATTACTGAATAACGAAGGATAGAGATTTTTGGAATTTCACTATTGTAGTAAATCGTTTAATCCATGGGAATTGAGAACCAGGTGTCCACAGTTGTCTCATTTCTTTTAGGGATGTATCTCGCAAATGCAGTTTTACGTGATGATGCTTATTATTGTCGATATTTTTATGCATGTGCTTACAAAGAACCAACCATGAGGTATCTCAACACCACTAGCAAAAACATTGGTTTTTATAAAGATTTAGGAGAGATTGATTATTGTACTGCATCTTCAAGTATACTTCTACTCAACCAATTTTTAATTGTTATTAGATGATAGCTCTTAAATGCATTTATTACTTGAATACTTTAAAAATGAGTTTTGGGAAAGCTCATATTCTAAAGTATTCGAAAAATCAGGAAAACAATATTGAAGTCTATCAGCTATGTTTGTTAGGTGTTTTCCTCACATGTGATCATTGTCCTTATGGAGCTAGTAGTTATCTGTATCAGACGTTCCCTACGGCCAAACAGCACCAACGAATCTATGGTCCTATTCCTTTAAAGATTAAAATGGTCGGATTAAGGGGGGGGGGGGGTAGCGATTTTTCGACCATCACCGATTTTTCATTTTCACATATTTTGTACTCCCAATGGGTCCGCAAAACAAGACAAGTGCGTTTGTTGCAAAACTTTTCCTACATTCACAATAGACCTCAAAAGGTGACCCCGACATGAGTTAAACATAGGAAAATGAAACAGTTAGGAAAATTTTTCTGCTACCAAAAGTTTGAGCGCTCTGTAAGAGCAAATCGGTTTACAACTTGGTGAAAACCTAATTTGGACTAGGTAAAGTGCTATTCCATACGAGGTTATTTCCCGTAGGGCCGCTGATTTTATAGGAATTTTCAAAGTCCGTGGAAGTAGATTTTTGCTCAAAATCGCTAGACAAATGTGTAGGTCAGTGAACATTTTATCTTGACTAAGAGCAGATGATTGGCCTTTTCTTGCAACGGCTGTTAAATTTTGGGTCGCGACGTTTCGCCCATCTTTACCTATGGGCGTCTCAGGCTGGTAGCCCTTAAGAGGGCTGTTGCGATAAGAGGCGGTCGGGGATTTGATCCGAGACCGTACGCGCCACACCTGATCAGATCCCCGACCGCCTCTTATCCCAACAGCCCTAGGGCTACCAGCCTGAAGACGCCCATAGGTAAAGATGGGCGAAACGTCGCGACCCAAAATTATAAGCCGTGGCAAGAAAAGGCCAATCATCTAATCTTAGTCATGAAACGCCACGAAGAACATATAGGTCAACGTTTTATCTTGTCCTGAACTGAACAAACAATTTTAACAAATTCCTTTTTTCCAAATCCCCATTTTTCCAATTTAATTTCCCTTTTATATCACCAAACCAAATAACACCATAATTTGCCCCCAGGCAGCCAAACCACGTCAAACCCCCCACACCTGGTTTTTCCCCCGCACACCACAAACCAGGGGACACCGGGCAAAAAATGTTAAATTATCAACTTTTCCAAATGCCAAATTTTATATCGAATTGAATCCACACAATGCGCAATGCCTATACTGGGCCTATACATGTATAGGCCACACTCCGAAACCCCCGCGCAGTGCGCAGCAAAATTTGTGACCCCCGCGCAGCGCAAAGTCCTGCGCAGAAGACCCTGTGCGGGGTTCAGCATTTTTGGAACCCTCGCGCAGAGCGGCGTGTCTCTGCGAAGAGGTCAGAATTGTTGGAACCCTCGCGCAGAGCATCGTATCTCTGCGCAGGGGTCAGCACTGTTGGAACCCTCGCGCAAAGCAGCGTGTCTCTGCGCAGGGGTCAGCCCTGTTGGAACCCTCGCGCAAAGCAGCGTGTCTCTGCGCAGGGGTCAGACCTGTTGGAACCCTCGCGCAAAGCAGCGTGTCTCTGCGCAGGGGTCAGCCCTGTTGGAACCCTCGCGCAAAACAGCGTGTCTCTGCGCAGGGGTCAGCACTGTTGGAACCCTCGCGCAAAGCAGCGTGTCTCTGCGCAGGGGTCAGCACTGTTGGAACCCTCGCGCAAAGCAGCGTGTCTCTGCGCAGGGGTCAGCACTGTTGGAACCCTCGCGCAAAGCAGCGTGTCTCTGCGCAGGGGTCAGCACTGTTGGAACCCTCGCGCAAAGCAGCGTGTCTCTGCGCAGTGGTCAGCACTGTTGGAACCCTCGCGGCGTGTCTCTGCGCAGGGGTCAGCACTGTTGGAACCCTCGCGGCGTGTCTCTGCGCAGGGGTCAGCACTGTTGGAACCCTCGCGGCGTGTCTCTGCGCAGGGGTCAGCACTGTTGAAATCATCGCGCAGAGTAACAGGTCTCTGCGCGGGGGTCAGTACTGTTGGAACCCTCTCGGCGTCCCTGCGCGGGGATCAGCACTGTTGGAATTAAATTTCAATTTTGATTTGTCTTACCCCATCAGATTAATTCTCTGTAAAACATGCTAATTTACAACAGGACTAATGCTTCAAACAGATTAATCTTTTTCAAAGGCTTTCATTATTATATTTTTTCAAAATTCAAAACCTTCATCAACATTTAATGCTTTTGTTAACAGTTTGCGTTTGGTTTTTATGCAGTTTTGAATATATTTTCTTCCAGGTATATTTCTTCCAACAATCTTTCTAAACTCACCTAGACAACAAAAAGGTTCAGCTGTTGATACTCAGATGCAAACTTTAATGGATTGCTTTGTAAAGGTTTTGAGCTACAGAAATCCTTTTAGAAAAATTTTGCGCCTTCGGCGCACCGACATTTTACTTCGATCTGTCAGGAAATTTTCAAAATCAACGGCCCATGTCAAGATAAAAGTCACTTTATGCTGCGTTCAGATCCACTAATTGTTTTCCTGAAACTTTTATTTTCGTGGGGGTTCTAGACGCTCTGGGGTTCTTAATTTTACTAAGCGATTTGATCCACAACTACATCGTTGCAATTTTTTCGATAGGGTTTTTGGGGTACTGGGGCTTCTTGGGTTCTCAACTGTTCGATAAGATTTGTTCTGTAACTACATATATGTCTAGTTTTAAATTTTTGTTGGGGGTTCTTGGGGTTCTTGGCCTAATATACATGGCCCAAATCCCGTTCAAATTTGATGAATCTTTCCAAAATTACTTCTTTTTAGTGTTATAGCACCCTCGACGTAGTCCTGCTTCGAAAAGTGGGCGTTTCCGTTCGGGGTGGATTTAGCAGATTTCCGACAGCTGGCTAGCAGCTGCATAGCTACACCTATATTCATTCGAAAGATCTCATTATGCCCTACAGTTTTGCTTTTTGAAGCAACTTTCTAGCCTTTCTCTATTTACGTCAAGAAGTTTATTTTCTCTATTGTGAGATATAGACAACAAACTCTCATATCTTAGCGTCAAAAACTTGTCATTTTTTGCAGAAATCAAATAATCCATCACTTCTCGAGCTACGCAGGTCGTAAAATTAAACTAAATTTGTCGATTTGAAGGTCACACTAAGGCCAGCTATTCGAGGCGTGATCATTACCCAACAGTTATTTCTTTGTCTGCAATGATTGAAAATGTAGTTTTTGCGAACATTGGACCGATGTTTTTCCAGCGATTGTGGGGCATTTAATATACAAACGCTGTAGAATTGCTCTTTAACAGATGTGTTTTGCACAAAAATACCCCGAGAGCCTTTTTCGTTGCCCCGAATACTGATTTTCAGCTAAAGTAATCGCTTGACAAAGTTGATAAGAGTTTATGCATGCAAAATTACAATAAACAAGTCTGATTGAAAAATTTTTGGCCCCCGCGCAAAATTTTCGTTGGCTGTATAGGCCACGGTCGCATCCATTGCCCATGTATGAGAATCTCTTGATGTTCTGAACTTCTCATCTTCGTACACCAAGTCTCTACAAAACAGTATGAGAAAGTTAGAGCGACTTAAAGTTTGAAGCAAATGACAGACGGAATGACATTTAGCAAATCGTCCAAACGCCGTGTCTCGCTCGTTGCTTGGCTTGCCACTGCTATTTATTCAGTAATAGATACCTACCGATAGAGGCTTTAAATTGATGTATTTGTCATGCCGTAGTCTCTTGTCATCCTATGGGTACGCGACTTCGAAGCCCTGTCGTAAATACTAAATTGTAGGGGTATGAACTGCAATATCTCTAAATTGGATTGACTCTGGTCTCTTAAAATTTGTCTTGGTTTTGACCACAATTACAATTTTGTTACGTGTCCTGCATATCGAGTTTAAATTTTGAGTGATTTCGCTAGTACATATTAACGAGTAATGTGCCATTAATTGTATCCAATCTAAAACTGTGTGAACGTTTCGCCCATCTTTACCTATGGGTGTCTTCAGGCTGGTAGCATACGTGTGCTTGGGGGGGGAGGGTTTGGGGGGGGTTTCACCCCCCAGACCTGAGCTCACCCCCCCCGAGGGGTCCCTCACCCCCCCCCAGAATCCGGATTTTTCCGGTAAAAAACCGGAAAAATCCGGTTTTTTGGCGGCCTTCGGCCGCCCTTCACCCCCCCAGAACTTCCCCTCCTGCACATCTCTGGCTGGTAGACCTTAAGAAGGTTGTTGGGATAAGAGGAGGTCGGGGATCTGTTCAAATCAAATCAAATTGGGATCAAATCCCCGACCGCCTCTTAAGAGCTACCAGCCTGAAGACGCCCATAGGTAAAGATGGGCGAAACGTCGCGACCCAAAATTTAACAACTTCCGTGGCAAGAAAAAGCCAATCATCTAATTCTAGTAATGACACGTCGCCACGAAGAACCTACAAATCAGAATTAGTCATATTACGAAAAATTCGAAAAAAAAATCGCTATTTTTCAGGTTATGGTTGTTTGGCGTTGGCCCACATATTTAATCATAGCGATCTACGGGCGTACTTTGCTGTAACCTCCGTATCTAAAATTGTCCCAAAATTTATAAATTAAAAGTGTGCAAACAAATATTCTGACATTTTGCGTGTGTTTGTTGACAACTATTTCATTAAAATTGGTGACCTCCAATTTCAGCGTTTGAAAACACTCAAATTTGGCTGTTCTCAAACTTTAAAAAATTAATAAAAAATTTTGAAGACTTTAATTAAAATTCCTCTTCCTAGTACAGATCACCATTCGAAGTCGGATTTATATAATAAAATGGGCGTTGAAGTGTTCCGTTTTGTCACTGCCGAGATTTCTCTGGAGCGCCAGAAAAATAACCACTTCTTCCGTTTTCTATATTTAAGGTCGCGGTTCCCTTACATTCAGTCAACTTTGGAAAGTTATAACTTACCCAATATTGAGAGTTATGAACTGAGCCATATATCAATTTGAAGCTCTACATCTTCGGCGTCGTTTGGTGCCACAGAAAGGCGTCTACCTAGTGTGTCGTTTGCAGATTTTCCAAACGTAGCCATAGCTTTCGACCAAACATTTTTTGAAAATTTTTTGCAAAAACAAAATAGGCATGTCCAATGTCTTTCTGAGATAATTTGAAAGGGATGGTTTTTTATTTTGTCAAAATATCGTTTCAGTGTGTAGAAATTGAGCATTTTCTGCAATGAACCTTTGAATCCAACTTTGAAAAGTCATTGCTCTCGTTTGGTGGGTGATAGAGCGAAAAATAAAAAACCGCCCCGGGAAAATTGTTCGAAGATGTAGTGTGCAAAATATCTTTCAGATCCATCCAATGGTTGTGGAGGAATCTTCGGTCAAAAAAGTTTGGACACTCTCTGACAAAATCAGTTATTCGACCAGAACGTTAGGCTCATGTAGTGTACAGGGCTCCAATTAATCCAATTTGCGCAGCTTTCGAAGCCATTTATTTTAAGTATAAACGTTTGTAGTCTACACTAGTGCCAATTCGACAAAAACTATTTTCAGCAAAATCGCGTTAAAACAACCAATTTTCGAACAAAAGTTCTTCAAAAATCCACTGATCATAAACGATGATAGCTAGACACTTATGTCTAAAAGCAAAGTTTCAGCGCACATAATGAGCTTTCAAATAGCCATAGTCATTGGGCACAATTTTCTACTTATAGCTCTACAACTTCAAATTTCTGTTTCTCACTGTACATGAAAGTTATGACGCTGGCGTTTTTACAGTAAGTTCATCGTCATAACCCATGTATTTTCTGATAGTTTGAATGAAATTGGGTAACAGTTACAGTTTCCACAACAATATATGCAAGTAAGGGGGGCACGACCTTAACACAATGAAGAGCTCCACTTTGTGCTGAAATTTAATATTTTACTATATACTATTATTATTATTATTATATTATACTTGTAATTTTTTGACCCATTTGAATTCCTATGTTTTGCATGTAAATTGTTTGGCGCGGAGGATTTCGGTCCTATCTTCAACACATGTCCCTAGTACGCAGGCTTTTTTGCCCAACAGTTTTTCTATGATTTTGCAATTTTTGCAGCATTGTTATAGTCCATTTTCTTCAAGTTCTTTGCTGTGTAAATTGTTTTGCAAACAGCCACTGTCTGCCTTTTTTAATGTCACCGAAAACCGGGCGTTATTTGCCTCTCACTCGATTGGCAGAGGTTTAACAGATCAATAAATATACCTAATACTGCCACTAATATTTTCATGAGAAAAGATTGATTTTGCGCTTGCACTGTATTTCTTGCACTAGTATCTACTTTGCTTTAGAATTTACATAGAATAAATTGTTTAAAATAAACATAGATATAATTTAATCATAATTTTCTTTCTAGCGATTTAGTCAATAAATTAAATAGGCGTTAATGTCAGAGTGGTGCAGTGGTTAGAGCGTCCGCTTTGCACTGGTCCGGACGCAGATCGAATCCTTCTTCTGTTAAAATTTTACTTTCACTATTGAATACTTTCCAATAAATACTTTCAAATAAAATACTGTCATTCTTTTGTCTCAGAAACCCCAAATGTTGGGGAGTTTAAACTAGTCAAATGCTAGCGTCACAATACAGTAGAACAATATATTCTAAGCAAAACAAACAAAACATTGAACACATAAATTTCAAACACTACGGCGGTATTTATTCCCCTTTTAAGGGGTAACTTGTTTAAATTTCGGTGAAACAGTCTAAAGAATGCGACTTTTGATCGAACATCCTTTCGGTTAACAATATTATAAACATCAGCAAAAATGTTTGCCAGGATTAGCAATGTTTAGCAAGCAGCAATAGCAATTTCCAATGGTAGCAAATGATATTAGTTTTGGTTTTTTCCAAAAATAACCAGTGTTGGCCAAATTATTATGTCTAACACAGTGGTCAGAAGATTAAAAAATTGGGTTTGCTTTTTTAATTAAAGTTAGTTCTCGCTGACGTTTTTAAAAACGGTTGGAACGTTTAATGAAACCGATTTGTTTTAAAATTTTCAGCACAACTCTAGCAGAAATTTTAAAGCTTTAAGTGTAGAAAAGCGCAATATTAAAATCCAATATCCAATGAAAAAGCAGCAAGTGTGATTACTGTAGAAATAGAGCCGTCTAGATACGCAGTTGCTGATTGTAAATGTTACATTTTGCTGTTTTTGCTTTTAATCCGTTTAACCTCGGTAACAACACGGGGATTAAAATTGTTCAAAATTAGCCAGCAGGATTAAACGGATTAAAATTAGTCCTTAGAGAAGTAGAAATTACGGCGGTCGCACTAAAATGAACTCTCTCATTTCTTAATCCTGCTAAAAAATAAAGAAATAGGGTTGGATTATGCA
>JASAND010029897.1:0-12500 GCA_030248195.1 Trissonchulus latispiculum | reverse complement strand
GGGTCTGGGATTTGGCCATTTGGGGGTGGGGTCTGCCTCCAAAACTTCGAGGGTGGGGTCGGCACTTTTCCATTTGGGGGGAGGGATCCCCCCACCCCCCACCCCCAGGTACACCTATGCCCGCGGTGGCCCCCAAAAATTTCTGGGGGGCTTTTGAAAAATGGCTGGGGGTTACCCCCCCACTGGCTTACTTCTAGGCCAAAACTTATGGGGGAACAAGCCCCCCCATCGATTGGGGCATATTTTTTTACATTTTTAGGTTTTTTGTGTACAAAATGCTAAACATCGCTAAAAATGACTAATTTTTGGTGTTTAAGCTACAATAGTGGAAATTTCGGTAAAAATCCGGAATCCGGTAAAAATACGAAAATGTTTTTAAAATTTGGGTTAAAAATGGTATAAAATGGCAATTTTTGGTGTTATGGGGGGAGGTCGGAATTTATGGGGGGGGGCTTTTTATGGGTTTGGCTCCTCGAATGGAGGGGAGGTCACCGAATGCCCCCCCTTCAGTAGAAGTAAGTCAGCCCCAATTACACCTGTGTACACAACCACAACGAGTACAACAAGTTGCAAAAAAGTTTTGGTCAAAATTTCCAACTTTGAAAATTTTCGCTTCCGGAGAAGTTAGTTAGGTCCGTTTGTTTGTTGTCTGTGTAAGTCACGCTTGGAAAAGCAGAGGTGTTTGAAAGATGTGGGCGTTTTCAGCCGGAAAGGTTTGTATATGTATATACGTATATATATATATATATATATATATATATATATTCTGAATGCCGATATGGTCCCATGTGCCCCACACTATTTAGGTTTTTTGTGTAAAAACTGCTAATGATCGATAAAAATAAATAATTTTTGGTGTTTTTAAGCTAAAATAGTGGAAATTTAGGTAAAAATCTGGCGAAGCTGGAAGATTTTTTAAAACTTAGGGTAGAAATGGTAAAAAATGGCGATTTTTGGGGTCATTGGCGAGGGGAGGTCGGAACCTTCCGAATGGGGGGCCCACAGTAAAAGTAAGCCAGGATTAGAGAGTCGCGCTTTCTGCTGGCGTGCTTTGGAGCTCCTCATGGAGCTCATCCCCAGGAGGCGCCTGGTTCCCCCCAAAAGGGGGTGGGTTTTTCACCCCATGACAATACGAAATTTGTCACTTTTGACACTTCGTTGACCGATTTTGTTTTCCTGTGTTTACATTTTGCTTTGGTATCTGACAGGATTTGAAATCATTTGACTTTCTGCCAGATAGACAAAGACAAATGCCTTGAAATTCACCCCAAATAACTGTCTGACATTAATTTTATGCCAGATCAGAAACATTGAGAGCATAAATATATATATATATATATTAGTGATGTGCGCCGGAGCTCCGCTCCGACGGAGCTCCGGAGCGGAGCTCCGATTTTCGGTGCTCCGGAGCGGGCTTCTGCTCCGGAGCTCCGGAGCTCCGGGTATCCGGAGCAGCCATTTTCAAGCTTTGATGCCTGTTTGTTGCTCATAATTTGGGTACTAATGAAATTTTTGAAGAGTTTTCATGATTTCTTGCTGTAGTCTCAGTGCGTAAGACTAGTGCGTAAGAACAATGAATTAGTGCTCGTTTTATTTTTAATAATTTTTCAATTTTCTCAAGACTGCTGTATGATTCGTGTTCTGGAGACAATTTTTCCAACTTGTCAAGATGATAAAAGTGAAAATTAAAATATAATTTTAAGCTACGACCTCTAAGAATTGTTTCAATACAACGTTTTAAATCAATTGCCATTAATTAATCCATTAATTATTCCCTTTTCCGATGAAATCTATTCTTGCTTCTACGTAAACTTTCAATGTCTACAAATGTTTTCTTTGCTTTCATCTCACACATGTTTTCTAATATTTTTCAGACATAATTTCTCCTTGTTCTAATTTATTTTATGATTATATATATACATACATGCTTTTTAAAAGTTAAACAGTAGACGAAAGCAAATCTGGTCCGCGTTTGTTAAATTTGCAATAATTCATGGATTTGGATGGATGGATGGATTCAAAATTTAATTTTTGACGAAATTCTCGTAACAAATTTTATGAAGTCCTAATTTATGAAATTTAAACTAAGCAAATCTTGAAAAAATGAGGCATGATAACTAAACGGCAGTAAACTAGCATTGGCTTTTATGTAAACGCAACATACTGCATAATGAAACAGCCAAGAGTTCTGCGAAAAGTCAAAGTCTGAACTCATTTCAGATCAAAAATACAGGCTAGCAAATAGAGCAAATGTATATAGCAAAAGAATCAGATTCTGAACATAATGCGAATCGCTATATGTATATATAGTAAACAGTGACTAGACGTGCTGTTCATTGCAAAAACAATTTGCTTAGCTTAAAATAAAATTTTTACAACTTTAGCCTTTACACACAGTCGGAGCTCCGCGGAGCTCCGGAGCTCCGGAGCTCCGACAGCCCGCTCCGGCCGGAGCTCCGGAGCGGGCAATTCGTTCGGCGCACATCACTAATATAGATATATATATATATATATATATATATATTAGGGATCGACCGGATCCAAAATTTTGCCGGATCCGGACCCGGATCCGGATCCAGTTTGGATCCGGCCGGATCCGGATCCGGATCCGGAACAAGTCATCAAAATACATGTAAAATTTTAAAATTTTGTTCTTTGATTTTGTTAATGCTTGTGGGTTTTTGATGGTTTTGGTAATGCTTCAATGCAGGTAGTGAATTTATTTAATAATTTTCAGCAATTTCACGGTGTTTGATACTGCAAATGAGTTAAGAAACATTTAGCCTGAAAGAAACAATTTTCACCAAGTATCTAAAGAATTTTTGAAATGTGTGGGCCGCAGCCGCAGATATGGGACAGTTTACAATGGTAAGGTTTTTCAACAACAATTTTTCAACAAAATCAGCAGATTAGTAGATTAACATTACCTTACCATTAACTTCTTACATGGAGCCTAGAAAACTATAAAACCAATATACATGTATACTTGAACGTCTTAAAAATTTCACTGAAGTTAAATTTTTTGAGTTTATAAGTCGGTTAGACTTACTTGTCTAATAATACAATACATAAAAATAGTTAAACGCTGTAAGTAGGCCTAGAGTTTTGTTACTACTGAGAAACCATTGTATTAAAAGCATCGCTTAAAAATTCAGAAAAGCACAAGTTAAAATTGGGAAAACCCAACACGTCAAGTAACCTGATATACGTATAATTGCAAACTTTGTTAAATTTTTGTCTATAGGTGTCTTAAAATAACTACTCATGAAGACCTAGTTAACACTGATTTATAAAAAATTTGCATAATTATGGAAAATATGTATATGTATAGAAATTCATTTGGCATGACTTGCGTAAAAAATTAGTTAACAAAATATCAAAGTCAATATACTTATTCGAGTTCAGTTGAATATTAAGATATACGGGGGTCTGGGGGCGGTAGCCCCCAGTAAAAGCCACGCTCTTAGCACGAAAAATCGCTTCTAGAAATTAATTTAGAGCACTCCAGGCATTTATATTTTAGTTTCAGTAATAAATTTCCTTTGGTTTGTTAACTGCAAAAAAGATCCGGATCCGGATGGTTTTTCTGCCGGATCCGGATCCGGATCTGCAATATCCGGCAGGATCCGGATCCGGATATCCGGTCGATCCCTAATATATATATATATCATAGGGGTCGCGGCAGCGACCCATATAATATGTGTGAAAAGTGGCTGGAGACAGTGTAAAATAAGCTGCGCAGAAGCTGCGCAATATCCTGCGCAGATCCTGCGAAAATTTCATGCGCAAATTGTAGAGCACATCGAGTTTAGTATGTCTGTGAAGTTTCAGCCCCGTATCACTTACCGTTAAAAAGTTGCGCACCGGACCGGTTATGGCGGCGATGTTTTTTTCCGGTTTCTCCTATTTGATGGTTGTATTGTACACAATGTTCGCTGCTTTCACGTAATCTGCAGCGGTGGGCCAACCTAAAGGGCTATGGGGTCTAGTAGTACCCTCTAAAGAATTTAAGAATCACAAATTTTTTTGCGCCGCAGCTGCGCCACAGCGCCGCAGTGACGCCGCAAAGTCGGCTCATAGCGAAAAGTGACCATTTTTGTGGTCGTCGCTCAGGTCGAACGTTACGAGCTGGAGCTGATTTCTTTTTATATTCAGAAACTACATATATTGAACTAACTAACGGTCCAGGTTGCGTTTCTCTATCACTTCCCTAGCGACCACAGTGGCCCGTCAAAGATGGCGAAAATTCGAAAAATGAAAAATCGAAATTTCTCGCTATCTATTTAACTTTGAACGCTCAAATCTTCTATACAATGGTTTTCTGTCACGAAGAATCGATTCCCGCAGTCAGTTTTACCGTCAGACCCACCCATCTTGCTGGGCTGGTTCCACTTTGCCGTCGGGAGGGTCAAGTCGGAAACCGCTTCCTGGAGGCAACCAGCCCATCACACACCACACATATTATCCTCCTTTGTGCGGAGCATTTTTGTTACTTGTATACATACATTAAAATAGGGTAGGGTCCTGGGGGGGGGCTTGTCCCCAGAAAATTTTGAGGGGGCTTGTACCTTGAACAAAAATTTTCAGGGGGGCTTGTACCTCAAGAATAAATTTGTAAAATTTTTCAAAAAATTAGCGCTAATTTTTTTATATTTGCAATTTTTTATCAAAATTTGCAGGAAATGTTCAATTTTTTGAAAAAATTTCAAAATTTTGCCCGATTTTCCCAAAAAATTAAACATTTTTGCAAAAAAATTCCGGCTAAGCCGGAAATTTTTTAAAATTTTATTGCAAAAACTAATTTTTTGGATATTGTTGCTTACCCCCTGGCCATTTTTTCGTTACCCCTTGTCCCTGACGGCGGTAGGGCCTGTACTTTGTCCGGATTGCGAGGGGGCGCTTGGACCCCCTAGACCCACCGCGTTAACCTATGCTTGTATATATATATATATATATGCGTATGCTGGGTTTATTTTACTGGGGGGGGGGGCGGGGGGGGGGGCCCCCCACTTTTTGGGTTCCCCCCCCACACGAGCACCTCCCCCCCACTCGTTCCCCCCCCCCCCCCCCCCCCCACTTTTTTGGGCTTCCCCCCCCCACTCACTATAGGGTGCCCAGAAAATGCCAAATTTTTAGGATTTTTGGTCAAAATTTTCAAAAATTTTCCGGCTTCGCCGGAATTTTTTTGTCAAAAATCGTCTTTTTTGGTGCTAAAACACAATTTTTGAGCACTTTTAAGCTTAGTTATAGCAGTATATGTAGAAAACAGGCTTTTTATACGGTATTTTTGGCATTTTTTGCCCATTTTATTTCCCCCCCCCCTACTTTTCGACCTCCCCCCCCCCCCCCCCACTAGTGGGGGGAGACTCCCCACTTTTTCCCCCCCCCCCCCCCCCACTTTTTTACGCCTAAAGTAAACCCAGGTATGTATATGTCGTGGTCTTTTTGCGAAATTGGTCTTTTCGCGAAAAGACCAACAATTTCGGTCTTTTTGCGAAGTGCCCGGTCACATTGAGAAATTAGTTTAAACTACGCTCATTTCTGCTACCAGC
Organism: Trissonchulus latispiculum; assembly: GCA_030248195.1. Classification (NCBI taxonomy): domain Eukaryota; kingdom Metazoa; phylum Nematoda; class Enoplea; order Enoplida; family Ironidae; genus Trissonchulus; species Trissonchulus latispiculum. The sequence goes on along the minus strand of JASAND010029897.1, from coordinate 6,948 downwards.
CCGGTCTTTTCGCGAAAAGACCAAGCGTGTTGGGCTTTTTGCGAAATAAGTCAAATGCACTAGCGTAGATAAGGGGCGGGCGGGGCGGGCGGCCGCCCTCCCCGAAATAATGGCTTTGCCCCCCTGAAAATTTGGGCAAATGAAAAATTTTACGCCCGCGCGGAGCGCGGGCGTTTAATGTGATTAGAAACATGCACAAATTGTACATTAATGCTTCAAAATAGCTCAACATTGATGCATTTTCTACACCATTAAAAAATTTTTGCGCCTTCGGCGCGAATTTTGGCTATTTACATTATCAAAATTATTATTTTTCATTAAGCATGCTAACGAATGTTTGTATATATAACTACTTGCTTTGCAGTTTTGCTGTTAAATATCTGCGTTATTCCCAACATCTCAGCTTCGGCATAATTGGTTGATATAATCAGGATACGCAGTTCTTAATGGGAGCATCCTAATAGTTTGAGTTTTCGGACAAGACAGTAAACGTAGAAAATAGCAAATATATAAAGGTGCGAAATGTTGTTAGACAATTGATAAATCATTGTAAAGAATTAAATGTTTCAATAGCGTTTAATGGCGAAATTTAAAAAATCTCTCAACATCTGGGGGGCTATGCCCCCAGACCCCCCGTTTGGGACTTGTGTACCTATTATAATTAGACCTCTGCTAGTTTGCTTTACTTTACCTTAGTTTACCTGCTTTGTAGTTCTGTTATTAACTGCATTATTCCAAACATGATCTGCCTTCAACGACGGATAATGGATATGCTTAGAATACCCTGTTCCAAATGGGAGCATCTTAGTCTTAGTTTTCGTACGGAATTGTGGAAGTCAAAAATTTAAATAGGTAGAAAATTAAACTACAAAATTTAGTTTGGGAACTGATAATATACAATGCAAAGAATTCAATGTTTCAGCAGCGTTTTAACGGCAAAATTTAAAAATTTTCTCAACTTCTGGGGGGCTCCGCCCCCGAACCCCCGCTTTGGGTTTGTGCGTGCCGCTTTCGGTTACAACAGCATTAAGCTATATATATATATATATATATATGTACTGAACTAGAAAACATATTAACAGGTAAAGTTACAGCATATGTAGCGTGCATACAATTATTGCGCAAAAAATGAAATTTACCCCCCCCAGCCTTCGGTCAACACCGCCCCCCCTGAAAATTTTTCGTACCTACGCTACTGGTCAAATGATACCATTATTTATGAAAGCTGATTCATTTATGATGCAAAATATATGGGGTCTGTTCTCTACCAGCAAAGTCTTAATTTTATTTATTTATGCTGGCATATATATATATATACTGAATGCCCGACAAAAGGTCTAATACGTGACGTACTGAATTATGGGTTCTATGGGGCTTTGATAAAATTTTTATGAATAAAGTCGATCCAAAATAATGGAAAAAGTGATTTTAGTTTCTAATTTCATAATGGATAAAATACTTTGTTGTTGCAATTTTGCAAACTCGCTGAATTTGTACATTTTCATATGGGTTTTATGAGATGGGGTCAATTTGTGGGGGGGGGTAAGCCATTAGCGCGCATCGCATAGTTTTAGACTTCATTGCATAGAGTGTGCCGCTTGTCACACTCTTATCATTATGTACTCTTGGTTTTCATTAATTACATTATGTTTCAAACTAGAATATTCACTTAAGGGGGGGGGGCTACGAATTTCACTAAAAGTTCGATGTTGGAAAAGCTAGCTAGTCTTTTGCCATATAATAGTATTAGGTTTAGTGTAAAATAGTTTAAAGTTTGAAAGAATTCTATGCAGCGTAGCGTCCTGTGGAGCCATCAGAAGTTGGTGTTGTCGGTCCAAAGTTCGACATGACACGTACACAAACTTTGCCTCACCCTGATCGCTATGCGCAAGGTACCGTACCCAAATTTTCCCCAAATAGTACTGACATATAGTGCTTTGATTTCGTGTACAATAATCCTTAGATCAGTGTATACTTTTCTGTGCGACACAATCAAAGTGCGAAAAATTGGGTGTTGTAGGTTTATACGGGTGGAGGTCAACTAACGTCTAATGAGCTGTGGTTTATCAAAGGAGCCCAACTTTGCTCCAATTAATACTCCAAGTATCTGTCTTCTTAACTTATGTCAAAATGACGTGATTTCGTTAATCCCTGCGTTCGCAGTGCTAGATTACATTATCGATATTGTCGCTGTTATTTGGTGCCATTTCGAAGATGTGAGCCAATTACTCCAAATTACTGTGGCAGAATCGGCTGAAACCTTGCGCATTACAGGCCAGTGAGTGTACCAGGATGTGCTGATAGCTAGGTCACTAAACCTCGCTCCAATGTTTAGAAATGCTAGATTGATTTCTCGAAGTATGGATGGCGATCGCTCCAAAAAGATCTAAGACAGTTGTAAGCGCATACTGAACGAAGAAAGCGTCATATCGAAAAACGGATTTCATATTCGAATTCAGCAGGCCAAATAACCCCTATAAGGACCTTTTCGGCAAAATCGGAGACAAAAAATTTTTTGACCCCATTTTTACTGCGCTTAGCTAGTTTCGACTTTGGCGAGTGCCAGAATCGATGTGTGTTAGATATAATAATGCCCACTACGGACTATTTAACCTTGATATGTTAGCTAATCATATGCCAAAAGGTAGGTCTCTCTGAAGAAGTTGGGCAAAACCGTTCGTAGCCCCCCCCCCCTTACGGAATTGGGTCCATTTTTGGGCCATTTTTCTACTTTCTCCGATCTCGCTGATTTTTTTACATATTTTATTGTCCTAATGATATATTTTAACGAGTTTTTAAAATTAAAGTCGTGACTCTTACGGTTGTCGAGTAATTTTACCTGAAAGTTGAGATTTCTTGCATTAAACATAGGAAATTTATAAAGTTGTTAACTTATTTAGTATTCAGTGATTCAGTCAGTCAGGAATAACAAACTGCCTGTCACTAAAATCACAAAAATTAAAATTAATAATTACGACTTTGCTGGTAGAGAACAGACCCCATAAATTTTGCATCATAAATGAATCAGCTTTCATAAATAATGTTATGATTTTACTTATTTCGCAAAAAGCCCAACACGCTTGGTCTTTTCGCGAAAAGACCGGGCTGGTAGCAGAAATGAGCATAGTTTAAACTAATTTCTCAATGTGACCGGGCACTTCGCGAAAAGACCGAAATTGTTGGTCTTTTCGCGAAAAGACCAATTTCGCAAAAAGACCACGACATATATATAAAAGTTATAGCTACAATATAGGTTATATGTATAAAATTAAGTTTTTTCAGCAGTCTTGTGTAGTTCAGAACCTTAAAAAATTAGTAAGATTTTCTGGCTTACTTCTACGCCAAAATTTATTGGGTGGCTCACCGAATATGGGGGCATATGTTTTGGCACATTTTTAGGTCTTTTGTGTAAAAAATATATATATAGCTAACAAATACGTAACTAATTAGGGGGAGCGCAGCGCTCCCCCTAGAATAGGGAAAATTTGACGCAATGTGTATAATCTGGACATTGTTTGGCCTGGGGCCAGCGGAGGAGTGGACCGATCGGGCTGAAACTTCTTGTGTGGAGAGCCTATGGGCAGGGGTACATGCTGTGAAAATTTCAGCCGGATCGGCCGGGTGGATCTTGAGATATGAAAATTGGCCCCCCGCGCAGGTCGCGTTTCTCTCCATTTTTTTCCCCCAGGGGTGCAGGTCGGAAGACCCTTCAGAGCCATACTATTTTAGGTTTTTTTGTACAAAAAGTTCCTCAATTCCGGGGAAATTACTTTCCGCGGTTCCCGGACCCCCCCCCCCCCAGATGGCCCCACCCCCCCGGTGGGGACCCCCCAAGTGACCCCCGAAAAAAAACTAAGTTCGAAAATAATTGCACTTCGAAATAGATCGCAGCGAGGGAAGCTGGGCTCTCATATTGGGGTTTTGGCATGACCCAAGGGTGGACTACTGCATAGGCTATATTAGATGTCGGCAGGTCTCCTGTGGCGCCCTGGCCAGGGGTCAAAACTTAACGTGTAAAAGGGGGGGTCTGGGCCTACGGAGTAGGCAGCCCTATACATAAGAGTTGCTGGGCTGAGGTTTCGTATTCGAATAGGAACCCCTATATGGTGAATCTAAATGGCCCATTAGTTTCGCTCTAGGACCTATCCATGTGGCTGGGGGGCACCCTGATGGTGGTGGGCCCTACCGTGTCGCAACTCCAACTTTAACCTCTTCAACAGAAATATCTACAGTGAGCAGGTCTCTCTTATTTGGGGTTTGGGGTGGGGTGCGGGAGCACTACAGCATAGGCTATAGTAGGTTTCGCCCGGACCCCTGTGGCGCCCTGGCCAGGGGTCAGGACCGGGGACCGGGTCCAAAATGGCCAAAAATCGATTTTTCCAAAAGTGACCAAGTTTGGTATCAAATGAAAGCCCTTGGTGAGGCGAACATTTTTTGTCATTGGAGGACCCCTCCAAAGTGGACCCAGCGGCCTGTGGCGCCCTGACCAGGGTCCGGACCGGTCCAAAATGGCCAAAAATCGATTTTTCCAAAAGTGGCCAAGTCTGGTATCAAATGAAAGCCCTTGGTGAGGCGAACATTTTTTGTCATTGGAGGACCCCTCCAAAGTGGATCCAGCGGCCTGTGGCGCCTTGACCAGGCTCCGGACCGGTCCAAGATGCCCAAAAATCGAATTTTCCAAAAGTGGCTAAGTTTGGTATCAAATGAAAGCCCTTGGTGAGGCGAACATTTTTTGTCATTGGAGGACCCCTCCAAAGTGGATCCAGCGGTCTGTGGCGCCCTGACCAGGGTCCGGACCGGTCCAAAATGGCCAAAAATCGATTTTTCCAAAAGTGGCCAAGTTTGGTATCAGATGAAAGCCCTTGGTGAGGCGAACATTTTTTGTCATTGGAGGACCCCTCCAAAGTGGACCCAGCGGCCTGTGGCGCCCTGACCAGGGTCCGGACTGGTCAAAAATCGGTTTTTTAAATAAATTTCCAAGTTTGCTATCAAATGAAAGCCCTTGGTGAGGCGAACATTTTTTGTCATCGGTGGACCCCTCCAAAGTTGACCCAGCGGCCTGTGGCGCCCTGACCAGGGTCCGGACCGGTCCAAAATCAATTTTTTGAAAGGTTTTCAAGTTTGGTATCAAATGAAAGCCCTTGGTAAGGCGAACATTTTATCTCATTGGAGGACCCCTCCAAATTGGTCTCTAGCGACCTGTGGCGCCCTGGCAAGGGGTCCTATATAATTGGTCAAAAATCAAAATTTCCAAAAGTTGGTTTTAAATGAAAGCCCTAAATGAGCAGAGCAACTTTTGTCATGTATATATATATATAACTGCATATCCAAGGTTACGGTGCTGGCTGGCTTTTAAAATAGCCTTCCTGCCTAAGATAACGCACCGTGTAAAAAGTTCTGAAAAGGCCATGAACAGTGGCCTTCCAGCCTAAGATAACGCTCCGTGTATAATATTCTGTAGAGGCCATGAACAGTGGCCTTCCAGCCTAAGATGACGCACCGTGTAAAAAGTTCTGAAAAGGCCATGAACAGTGGCCTTCCAGCGACAACGCTCCGTGTATACTGTTCTGTAGAGGCCATGAACGTTGGCCTTCCAGCCTAAGATAACGCACCGTGTAAAAAGTTCTGAAAAGGCCATGAACAGTGGCCTTCCAGCCTAAGATGACGCACCGTGTAAAAAGTTCTGAAAAGGCCATGAACAGTGGCCTTCCAGCCTAAGATAACGCTCCGTGTATAATGTTTTGTAGAGGCCATGAACAGTGGCCTTCCAGCCTAAGATGACGCACCGTGTAAAAAGTTCTGAAAAGGCCATGAACAATGGCCTTCCAGCGACAACGCTCTGTGTATAATGTTCTGTAGAGGCCATGAACGTTGGCCTTCCAGCCTAAGATGACGCACCGTGGAAAAAGTTCTGAAAAGGCCATAAACAGTGGCCTTCCAGCGACAACGCTCCGTGTATAATGTTCTGTAGAGGCCATGAACGTTGGCCTTCCAGCCTAAGATAACGCTCCGTGTAAAAAGTTCTGAAAAGGCCATGAACAGTGGCCTTCCAGCCTAAGATAACGCTCCGTGTATAATGTTCTGTAGAGGCCATGAACAGTGGCCTTCCAGCCTAAGATGACGCACCGTGTAAAATGTTCTGAAAAGGCCATGAACAGTGGCCTTCCAGCGACAACGCTCCGTGTATAATGTTCTGTAGAGGCCATGAACGTTGGCCTTCCAGCCTAAGATGACGCACCGTGTAAAAAGTTCTGAAAAGGCCATGAACAGTGACCTTCCAGCCTAAGATGACGCACCGTGTATAAAGTTCTGAAAAGGCTATTAACAGACATTTTTCCGTTTCAGCAAATACATTCAGTTGAACTAGAACGTTTTCATCCAGCTTGTTTGCGGTAGCTAGCTTTGCTTACATTGTATTTATATGCAACTTCTCTGACATGATTTTCTCTGCAGCGGAAAAATAAGCGAAACTAGGGGGGAAAATGCCCTCGACGGGCAACCAACTTGGTAGAATAGGGAAAGACTTGAATGTTAAATACACGGTGCATGGTTACAACTGAGATTCTGCTGAAGCGGAAAAATGCCGTTTCTCAGCGACTAAAATGACAGAAACCAGCTTTGTGCGCCGAATAGGGAATCTACTCGGCGACTAAAATGAAAGAAACCAGCTTTGTGCGCCGAATAGGGAATCTACTCGGCGACTAAAATGAAAGAAACCAGCTTTGTCGCCGAATAGGGAATTCCTTCCTTCCGCCCTATTCGCGCGAACTTTGAAGCCTGTTATGTGTTGCTTTGCTGAATAATGAGAGAGCTTCAGAATGGCAGAATTACTTCAGAATGCAAAACAACAGTTTTATCAAGCACTTATATACGTAAGTCAAGGTTTTCACAGACATAAATACGCTGTCTTCGATGTGCTATCAGAAACATTGAGAGCATATATATATA
>JASAND010029893.1:0-15061 GCA_030248195.1 Trissonchulus latispiculum | reverse complement strand
AGTTTTCAGAAATCGGTGTTCAAAACTTTTTATTTTTTCGATTTTATCTTTTCAGTTGCCTGATAGAGTTGAACTTATCTCGAAAAAATGCCACTAACTTAATTTAGGGGGGACCAAATATTCTAATGAAGCAATTATCCAGGGGGGAACAAATATTTCAGCCTATAGGGGGTCCAAATATTTCAAGGGGGAACAAATACTTTGAGGAACAACTATTGTAGCTTAGCGCTCTGAGGGGGGAACGAATATTTAGGGGGAACAAATATTTCAGCTATAGTGGGAACTCAATATTTAGGGGGAACAAATATTTCAGTTTATAGGGGGAACAAATATTTGGGGGGACCAAATATTTCACGACACCGGATAGCAGAGTTGGGCCGTTTCAGTTTCAGATTCAGTATAAGGCCTGCTAAGTGAGTAATATCAGTTCAGTTCATTTCAGGTCTCGTTTTATCTGATTTTCCCGATTTTCAGTTTCAGTTTGAGCCGGTCGCTCGTCGGAATTTCAGATTCAGATTCAGTTTCAGGCCTCAGTCACATTATTTTCAATTACAGTTTCCGTTTCAGGCCTAAACTAAAATTTTATTTTTTTTATATTTTCACCACAAAATTTTTAACTTCTAAACCTTATTAAAACTGAAACTATTTTTAGCAGGTTGTGGGAGAATCAGTAAACTCAAGAAAACTTCAGTAGTCATCAGTGATAGTTCAGTTTGAATGTATAAATAAAATATCTGTAAAATTTGTGACTGCTATAATCAGTTTTGGATATTGGAAATGCATCTAGGTAATCATAAATCCACCAGAAAGCATAAATTCATTTTTTGCATATATACAGTACATTTGCACAGCATTTCTTGCAATGTTTCAAATGCATATGCTCCAGCTGATAACAATTTCAGACAACACATCGTCTGAAAATTAGTGTTGTTGACCGGCCGAAATTTTCGTCGGCCGGCCGGTGTCGTGAAATATTTGGTCCCCCCAAATATTTGTTCCCCCTATAAGCTGAAATATTTGTTCCCCCTAAATATTCGTTCCCCCCTCGGAGCGATAAGCTGAAATATTTGTTCCTCAAAATATTTGTTCCCCTTGAAATATTTGGACCCCCTATAGGCTGAAATATTTGTTCCCCCTGAATAATTGCTTCATTGAAATATTTGGTCCCCCCTAAATTAAGTTAGTGGCATTTTTTCGAGAATAAGTTCCAAACTCTATCAGGCTAGTGAAAAGATAAAATCGAAAAATAAAAAGTTTTGAACACCGATTTCTCAAAACTGTAGAATCGGTCAAAATTTCTTCCTGCGGTATGATATGAGACAAGTGGGCCGAAGGACATTTTTTGGATTTGGCTCAACAAGTTCCCAATACTCCAGAAAATCAGGAAAATGTGCGATGCCACGAAATTAGCAATGTCATGTTCAATTTTCTCGCAAGTGGAGACGTTTCAGCTCAAACCGAGAAAAATGAACCTCCGGAATGGTGCGAATTTCTATTTTGCCAAAGATCAAACGAATTCATTGGGTAGGTTCTGAGAAATCGATGTTCAAACAAAATAATTGCAGTTTTGCTAAAATGGTTTTTCCGCGAATTCTCCAGCTTAAAACAACGACTCCAGCGAATAGGCATTGATAAAATGTGCAATAGGACGATGTATCGATTGAGTATAATTAAGCCAAAATTGTAAGATTTGGCAGTATTTTTTAAAAAACTAATTTCTTCGAAAATGGCCGTTTTTTGATCCTAAAAGTAGTTCTTTGGTCATACTGCCTCAAAGAGACAGACAGAAAGGTTATACACTAGACATAGCTCAAAGGTTGTAAAAGCAAAAATGTTCACTTTGGTGCCCTCCTTTCAGCCATAACAATCAATCCGGTGTATCGACTACATATTGAGAGAATAATGGCAAAAACCAAAACTTTCCTATCTTTGCACCTAAAAATGCGGGACTGGTCCCAGAATGTTAAAGAGCACTAAAATAATTTTTATCAGTTTTTAGAGTTCGATCACATTCTTCAATTTCTGAAAGATGTTTGGAAATCAACGAGTATTTCTATTTGTGACTCTCAATTTTTCCCAAACCAAAAGTGTACGGTGAAGATATATCATCCTTCTTCAAGAGCTGGAAAGGTTGAAGACACCTTGAACGATATGGTGTGATCGTAACTCGATGTGGGCGTAGTTGGCATAGACCGTGACGTTCCTCCAACGGTGCCTGTGTATTTTGAAGTAGTTTCGAACCTTGAAACGAAAACTAATTCCAATTTGACATTATACATTTGACAGAGATGTCTCATGAGATCCAATTCGGATATTAATTCGCTATTATTCCGTCCGATTTCATCTTTTCACTAGCTTGATAGAGTTTGGAACTTATTCTCGAAAAAATGCCACTAACTGAATTTAGGGGGGGGGGGACCAAATATTTCAATGAAGCAATTATTCAGGGGAGAACAAATGTTTCAGCCTACAGGGGGACCAAATATTTCAAGGGGAACAAATATTTTGAGGAACAAATATTTCAGCCTATCGCTCCGAAGGGGGAACGAATATTTAGGGGGAACAAATATTTCAGCTTATAGGGGGGAACAAATATTTGGGGGGACCAAATATTTCACGACACCGGCCGGCCGGCTACCGGCCTAGAGCACGTTGCAGTGCAATTATTATAACTGCTAAGATATTTATTTTCGGACGTTATCTTGGAAAAATAGCACAGCATAGCATAGAAAATTAGCATAACTAGATTTGGAGTTCATTTTAAGCTTAGTTGCTTTATTTTGTAAATTTCTGATTGGTGATTTGTATCCCAGCCGGCGGCCGGCCGGTCGGCCATTAGCCGGCCGGCGAGCAAAAGTCGTCGGCCTGCCTCAAACACTATCTGGAAGCGCATTTGATTGAGAAGAAGTAACACACGTCGGGGACCAATCGTTTATACCCTCCATGCCAATTACTCTTCTCAATGTAACCTAATTTGCAATTCAAAATTCCCCCCCCGGTAAATGCACAGTGTATTTTTTCCGGGGGGAAAAGCCACACCGATGTAGTTTTTCCGGGGGGAAATTGCACTGCACTGTGACAGAGCCGGTTCCACTAGAACCGGTTGGAACCGGAACCGGTAGGATTTGGAACGACCGATTTCACGGTTAAAAATTGGACTTGAACTAATTTTTTTGCAAAAATTTAAAATTTGCAAAAGCTGAATTTTGTAGCTGCTATTGATTAAAGTTGCACAGATTTGTCATTCATATTGTCTTTTAAGGGAGGGGGTCGCCAGGTACCAAATTTTATAGTCACCGATTTCGCTCATTTTTGGGTATAATATATCCCAATATGTGCCCAAAAACAAGACAAATTTTTAGAGTCCAGAGTCAATCCAGCCTAGAGATATTGCAGTTTTTTTTCCCTTAGTGCCACACCCCAGTTGCTTTCGCGATGAGGGGTAGTGCCATACCAAATTTTGTACTGGGTCCACGGTATGGCACTGAATAATTGCATATCGCAATTACCCGAGGCATAGGCAAGGCTACTGCCGGGGCAGAAGTGGTCACGCTGCTTTCACCGCATCGTGGTCACCCTGGTCACCCGTTAGCTCCATTCAAAGGGGTTTCCCCCCTTGACTGGCCAACTCCTTGAAAATCTCGGATAAGTACAAATACAATTAAGGGGGATGTTTTGGCACCGAGGTACCATTCCTATAATCAATTTCCTGTTGTCAGCCGCCAACAGAGAACTTTGAGTTGCATGATTTCACTTGAAAGTCACAGATGGTAAAATTCATTTACGGATCCGTAGGATCCAAAATTTCATGTTTGCGGCCGATTGATGCAGATGGTACCTTCTCCCAATCTGATCAGCCTAAAGTGTTGCGTGATTTGTCAAGCAGGTGTGTTATTTGTTAAATAAAAAAAATTAATAGGTAAAATAAAATAGATAGTGACTTTGTTTTCGTTCGTAATTGAGCTATATCTTAGTAGTAATGGCAATAATTAGGAATAATATTATTAAATAATGATTAGGAATAATTTGGGATAATATTATTAAATAATAATTGTATTATAATTCACTTAGGATGTTTTAAATTAGATTGTTTTATTATTCACAATAGACACAGAGGGACCTTTTTCACTCTCCATGCCTATTGCTTTATGATTTTATGGTCAACTATTAAATTAAAATTGGTTTGAGATCTTAACGTAGGGCTTTGCAGGCTACGGCTCTTATTTCAAACTAAACTAAAAATTCTAAGAAGCTAGTTCGAATGACCAATTTCAATTCAAAGATTATCAGACTTAGCTTTATCCCAGAAATGTGACGTGAATTGTCCTTTATTTGAAATCCAGCCAGCTATGTAAAGTACCACGTCCAACCATTTCACAGAAAAATCCTGTCCATAATATCATGAATTTCCATTCTTTTACAGTTGACATAGCACACATACTTTCGGATTCTTGAATTGGCTATGATTGTCACATAAATACCTCAACAGAAACATTGAAGAGACAGAACACAGAGATTAGTGACATTAAGTCATTACTTGTCCGAGATTAAGATGCTGAAGCTGAAGCAACAGTATATAACCTTTTGACAGCAGTCAGAACTGTTATTATAGACAAACAAAGAGGCATAGCAGCAGCTATAAAATTTAAGCTTTGAGTATTCCCTATTAAAATTGTTTATTGGTCACAATTTGCAATTTGCAAGTTTTCTAATGATTAATTTATCATACTGCTGCACCTCTGCTTGATTCCCTACCCAAACTGTTTGAATCGAAAACAATTTTATAATATGAGTGAAAATTCTGTTTAAAATTCTAAATCAGTGAAACTTATCTATTCAGTTTGAGCGACTATCCTCTCATGTTAAATTTTGAAATCTCTAAAGTTATTTAAAGAAATCTCTAAAGTTATTTAAAAAGATATTCTAAAACTTAGCCGTAAATGAGCAGCCGACGTCGCCAGTTGTTGATCGGATCTCCTATTGCAGTTCAAATCCCTACAATTTATTATTTACGTTAGTATGCCTCGCTGAGGGCTTCGAAGTAATGTACACATAGAATGACAAAAGACTGCGGCATGACAAATAGATAAATTTAAAGCGTTTACCTGTAGGTGTTTATTGCCGCATAAATTAAGGTAACAAGCCAAGCAACAAGCGGGACACGGCGTTTGGACGATTTGGCAAAGCTTCTTTTGCCTGGCATTTACTTCAAACTTTAACTCGCTCTAACTTTCTCATACTGCTTTGTAGAGACTTGGTGCAAGCAGATAAAATGTTCAGCACATCAAGAGCTTCAATTTGACATAAAATATGGCTATATTTGAAAAAGTTGAAAATTTGACATTTTTTGCCCAGAGGTGTCCGCCATGCTATCGTAGTACCTATGTTACCTGAGGAAAACACAGGCTATGGGCATGAAACTTTACGTACACGTAGGTTTTATGCCAGCCTATTACCATGACAAATTTTATTGAGATACCATAAGATTTGATTGACTTACGAAGCAGCAAACATGAAATTTTAGAAAAATGATGATTTTTGAGGAAAAATGGAATTTCTGCTACCAAAACTGTGAGCTACAGAAAAGGCCTGACAGGGATTGATTATATGCAAAATAAAGCTCTAATAATATACTGTGCTAATATCTAAACGCGAAGTTTTATACTGTGCTAATATCTAAACGCGAAGTTTGTACACCAAAGGTGTACACCTAGTTCAAGACAGGACAATACATTTGTAGAGCGATTTTGAGCAAAAATCTACTTCTCCTGAGTTTGAAAATTTGTATAAAATCAGCGACCCTACGGAAAAAACGTCGTATAGATATATATTAGCACCAAGAGTGCATAATTGCACTATATATAAGAAGACGAGTAAGCCACTGGAGGGCTTCTCTTCTTGGCATTGCGTAACGGTGCTCCGACCACAATACGCGAATGTTCCCCCGTTTGGTGGGGGGGGGGGTAGCTCTCTTCGACAAAGCATACCCCCCCTCCGTTTGGTGGGGGGGGGAGTAGCAGAAAAGAGGTCCCCGTTTGGTGGGGGGGGGGTAGCCAACAGCCAATCAGATTGCAGAGACCCCCTCCCCGTTTGGTGGGGGGGGGGGTAGAGCAGAGGATTACGGTAGTTTTTGTTCTATTTGAAAAAGGGTCCCCGTTTGGTGGGGGGGTATGCGAAAGGGGTCCCCGTTTGGTGGGGGGGTATGCAAAAGGGGTCCCCGTTTGGTGGGGGGGGTATGCAAAAGGGGTCCCCGTTTGGTGGGGGGTAGGCAAAACAGGTCCCCGTTGGGGGGGGGGCCGCAAACACCAAATCAGATACAGCCAATTTCAGCCTGACTTGGCGACCCCCCCCCCCAAACGGGGACCCCCTTCTGCCTACCCCCCCACCAAACGGGGACCCCTTTTGCATACCCCCCCACCAAACGGGGACCCCTTTTGCATACCCCCCCACCAAACGGGGAGGGGGTATGCTTGTCGACCCCCCCACCAAATGGGGGAACATTCGCGTATTGTGGTCGGAGCACCGTTACGCAATGCCAAGAAGAGAAGCCCTCTAGTGGCTTACTCTTCTTCTAATATATAGTGCAATTATGCACTCTTGTTAGCACTTTATCTAGTCCAAGTTAGGTTTACAACAAATGGTAGCCGATTTGCTCTTACACAGCGCTCCAGAAAAATTTTCCTAACTTTTTCATTTTCCTATGTTTAACACATGTCGGGGTCACTTTTGAAGAGCTGTAGTGAATGATAGGAAAAGTTTTGAAACAAACGCACTTGTCTTGTTTTGCAGACCCATGAGGACTACAAAATGTGTAAAAATGAGAAAAATCGGAGATGGTCGAAAAATCGCGACCCCCCCCCTTAAGCTAGTAACTAAAGTTGAAACTAAAAAATCTAGTTTCATTTAAACTGAAAGGGAAAACTGACATGTAATTAAGAAAAACTAAAAGTGAAAATGAAGATACAATAACTGGAATTGAAACTAAGGCTGAAACTGTAATAGATTTTGAGCCTGAACTGGAAATGGAACAGCTTCAGCTCCCACTGAAGACGAGACAAACTTCCAGCTTCCATTTTCAGGAGACTGAAACACGTTTCAGCTCTCATCGAAGCTGAGGATTGGTGTATACATTCGAGATAAATTTCAGGTTTGATGCTAGATAGTTTATTTGAATTAAATTAAAATTTGATAAACTGGTGACATTACCATTTTGCTTTGTTATTAAAAATTATAACCATACATGTGCTTGGGGGATTTTCACCCCCCCCCCCCCGGGCAAAAAAGCGAAAAAATCCGGTTTTTCGGCGGCCTTTGCTGCCGGCTCACCCACCCCAAAACTTCCTTTCCTGCACATGCTTGAAAAACCTATTGTATATAGGAAAAGTATCGACGCTTTATTCTGAAATTTCTGATTTTCTGTTTTCATGCCTTGAAAAGTTATGGTTATGAAAATTGGAACCGGCCCCAACTCTACTCGCGACCCCTTTCAACTGAGGCACTTATCCAACTGTAGAAAAGAAGAAGAGAAGACACCAATGTTTAATAGAAACGATCAAATCAAACATACAATTCACAAAAATCAACCACATTGTAAGACTAAACAAGCTACTACTACTACAACAACAAAACCAAGCACAACTACCGAAACAATACCAAGAGTACATAATGATAAGAGTATGACAAGCCTAACACTCTATGCAGTGAAGGCTAAAATTATGCTATGCGCGCTATCGGCTGACCCCCCCACGAATTGACTCCCTCTCACACCGCCCCTATACGGGTACATAGTCCCAAACGGGGGTCGCTCACTCGCTGACCATATTTTCTACATACAAGTGTTAAACATACACGCTTAAACCCCCTCCCCAAATTGGGCCCCTGTTAATTTCAGCGTGTAATTATGCTCAGCGAGTGAGCGACCCCCGTTTGGACCACGTTCCCATGTAGGGACGGTGTGAGAGGGGGTCAATTCGTGGGGGATCAGCCGATAGCGCGCATAGCATAGTTTTAACCCTCACTGCATAGAGTGTTAGGCTTGTCATACTCTTATCATTATGTACTCTTGACAATACCCAGTGTAAAGTGCTAATATCTAAACTACAAGTTCTAAAATAATCAATAAAATAAAACATAAAAATACAGCAGTCACATAGATACAACCATGAGTATATAATGAGAAAGAGTAGGAAGCTTGGCTATTCCTAACGGAAATGGCTTACGAGATGCTCGGTGCACTAAGGCCGAAATCTCGGGAGGTACCATTGTTCATCATGTGTTGATATGCGTTTGAACTGACTGACTAATCGACTGCCTTATGTTAAATATATAAACGTGTATAAAGGGATCCCACCGAGATCTCGGAGGAGGTCCCACTTAGCGTTGTAAAGCGTCTGCTTATGCGATTGAATGAAATGCATTTGATTGGCTACTTAGCTACCGCAATCCTTATACGTGTATCTCAGTCTAGTTCAAACGCATACAAACACATGATGAACAATGGTAAGTGGGAGCCCCCCAAGATTTCGGCCTTAATGTACCGATCATCTCGCAAGCCAATTCTATTCGGAAGAGCCAAGCTTCCCACTCTTCCTCATTATATACTCTTGATACAACGTATATATATATTTCAATTCCGAAACAGTTTTTGAGGCGAAGAAGAAGGAAATGGATAGTTTAGATCGGCGTAGGGAGAGACTGTTCCCAGAAACCCCAGGCAGGACTGCGCACTTCGGCGGCAGCAACAGCCTCTCAGCTGCCACCCAAGACACTACAAATCTAAACACTAAAATGTAAATACAAAAATAAAAACTTAAATAAATAGGTATATATTAAAGGATAAAATTAACATGTATTATTAAAATCAAAATGACATTACATTGCAATTACAATTCACAATCACACACATTAAACTAGATATATACGTACATACCACAACAATACCCCAAAAATATAAATAGATCCAGAAAATGATCAAAATGTTTCCGATTTTGGAGCAGCAAATACAATCAGCTGAACAAAACTTACAAAGCAATACGAATGGCTAGCGAAAGGTGCTACAAAATACAAAACGTATCAGGCGTTTTCACGTTCTACATACATTACAAGCACAAGAGGATACCAAAACTGAATGTTCATATATACGTACAGTAAATTAGCAAAATAAAACATATATTACTCAAAGAACATATACATACATATGCATACATTAGTAATCAGTACGAGTACACATATATGTAAGAAAATTAAGACATACAGAAAGCACTGCCAAGTGAAATAAGTAACCTACGTATGTATATACATAAACAATTATACGAAATTACCAAAACCAAAGGAACAGGTCTCAGCAAAAAAACGCAAATTCTGCCCAGTTTGAAAGAAGAGACAAATCCACTACGTCTGCAGAAGCGGAGAAAAGAAGGCAAACGTCGGTCAATCCTATCAACAGTTAGAAAGAGAAATAAACGATTTTGTACGGGGACGGGGATGTCGCAATGCACCTCATAAATGTTTTGCAGAAGGTACAGGATGGATTGGCACTTACCAAATTGTATATCATTCAGTATGGACAGACACATGCACATTGCAGCAACAGCAGCATCCGCTTACAACAACAGTATCTCAATTAAGTATAGTGGAAATGAGTAAACAACATAAGCATGCAAACATAACCAGCCAGAATACTTGACTATGAAATCACACAATATATCATTGCAAACATATACAGTACATGTATATTGTATAGAATGTAGTAAGAGCATGCACAAGCAGTATCAACATCAAAAACAGAAAAGACCTACCTACTTTGCTATAATACTAATTTGTAGATTTGACAGTTTTCCCAGTGCCAGTGGTATGAACATAATTAAAGAATGCATAAAGAACATATGTGAGTGTGAGTAGCCAGCGGCCACACTGCAACCTGATACATAATAAGAAATTGTTTTATGACAATTCCGGAATTTCGTCTCGTTTCAGAAATTGAGCAGTGACTCCTTCTCCAACTAATTTCAGAAAAAATCATTTTGGGTTTTAAATTTTAAATAGAAATCGGGGCAGAGAAGTAGCAGTCGATGACAGACGAAGACAACAATAGCAAAACAGTCAACAGGAGATGCAAACGCTGTTGCTAGGTGGTAGTACAGACTTGAAAGCACAGCCCCAAAACAAGGAATATCAGCACATGCATATACAAACAGCATTTTACAACACCAACTACAACCTAAATGGTAACGTAGTGTAATGAACAGGTCCAGACAGACAGACACCAGATACAATGAGAGAGAGAGGTGGTAATGAAGCCTTCCAGGCAAACAGGAGAGAGAGACAGGAGAGGTGGGTGGGATCAGTAGTTGTGGGCTGAGGTGGAGGTGGAGGTCTCTTCCAGGAGCTGGTCCACGAAGGCGTTGAGCTCCTGCATGAACTTCTGTCCGATCTCCTTCAGACTCTCCCGGAGACTGGAGAGGACCTTCTCCTCCAGGGACGGCTCCTTGCTGAAACCAAGCACAAACACAAACACATAAAGTCATCCTCAAACAAGGCACGGACACAAAAGGCTAAACTTGACTTTTCCACAGCGATATTCTAAACGCAACAGGAGCTCTCTACAGAGGACCTTTCTTTGACACAGTTTACGTTTTCAGGGCTGAAGCAATCAACGCCACTACATAGTTGGCCCGAATTATTCAGGTGTGGTCTACGCACGGACAAGTACACTCTTTTCTACGTGGACGCTTGTCACGGCCTCCGTTCCGCCCAAGACACCCCTAACCACAACTGCAACCACCAACCCCACCCAGCAATAAACACTGAAAACTGCCTACACAGCCAGAATACACACCTGATTAGCATCTTCACAACCGTAGAAAACGTCTCACAATCCTGTTTGTACGCCTAAAACAAAAGCACAACTACTCCAGTATAAGCAAAACTCAAAACTAGTCTGACAACTAGTCGAAAAAGTATTGCAGACGTCGGCCTAAGGAAAATACGTACGACCTACTTCTCCCAAAAGACAAGGGGGCGGGCGACAGTGACCTGACAGCAAGAAGGAAAAACCGGTGGTTTTAAGCACAACCGCTATCTTTGTAGTTCTATTTTACTTGCTAATTTACAGATATGACAAACAGGTTAATACTTAGTACTGTA
Source organism: Trissonchulus latispiculum (assembly GCA_030248195.1). Classification (NCBI taxonomy): domain Eukaryota; kingdom Metazoa; phylum Nematoda; class Enoplea; order Enoplida; family Ironidae; genus Trissonchulus; species Trissonchulus latispiculum. Next base: position 3,916 of record JASAND010029893.1, on the reverse strand, counting down.
ACACTTACAAATCTACAGTTTTAAGCAATAACTTAAACTAATAGGCGTGGGTGAGATTTCCATTGGAATGATGTATTCTTTGAGCATTAACTAAATCAACATTATCTTGAACAGTGAGTATTCTGAACAAACAGAATTCCTCACAAATACGAACACTTGAACGACCGAAATCGTTTTTGGTTTATACTAACTGAACCGTTACGAATAGACTAATAGTTGTAAAAGAAAAGATTTGTCTTTTTGTGCCATTTTTGTGTCTCCTTCTAGCCAAAACAACCAACCCAGTGTCTCAACTGCCTGCCAAAACAATAATGTTTAAAATGAGAAATTTCTTATCTTGCCACCTAAGAATAGGTCCCAGAATGCTAAAGAGCACGGACATAAGTTTATATCGTAAATTTTAGCTATTTTCGTAAAGGATTAAAGCCAGTTGAGTGAAAAATGCGCCTCAAATTCCGTGCAATAGTTAAGTTGTATACAAGTAACAAAAATGCTCCGTACAAAAGAGGATAATATGTGTGTGTTGGCTGTGTCTATATTATATCGTTTACATTCCGGTTGAAGAAGTAAAGACAAAGTTTCATAGGCACGTGACGTTATTTGGCACAGCAAGTTTGGGTGGGTGGCTCCATGACAAAAGTTGTTCCGTTCGCATAGGACTTTCATTTGACACAAATTTGACCACTTTCGAAAAATTCCATTTTTGACCTAAAATCGCCTAAGTCCCCGCCCCACCACACCACAGCACTCTACAGCCACTTTGGGTATGGAGTTCTATGACAAAAGTTGCTCAGCTCACTTAGGGCTTTCATTTGATACCAAATTTGACCACTTTTGAAAAATTTATTTTTGACCCAAAATCGCCTAAGTCCCCACCGCACCCCACCACAGCACTCTACAGCCACTTTGGGTACGCAGTTCTATGACGAAAGTTGCTCAGCTCACTTAGGGCTTTCATTTGATACCAAATTTGACCACTTTTGAAAAATTTATTTTTGACCCAAAATCGCCTAAGTCCCCACCGCACCCCACCACAGCACTCTACAGCCACTTTGGGTACGCAGTTCTATGACGAAAGTTGCTCAGCTCACTTAGGGCTTTCATTTGATACCAAATTTGACCACTTTTGAAAAATTTTATTTTCGACCACTTGATCCCCCACCCGACTGACCCTTCAAACGGCAATCTGGAACCAGCCCAGCAAAATAGGTACGTCTGAAGGCAAAACGGATACCTGGAATGAGCTGGGCGCACCAGAAAACTCCTATAGACAAAGTTTTGAGAGGCCAGGTAAAGCCTACTATGGACCTCCAGGAAGCGGTTTCCGACTTGACCCTCCCGGCGGCAAAGTGGAACCAGCCCAGCAAGATGGGTGGGTCTGACGGTAAAACTGACTGTGGGAATCGATTCTCCGTGCCAGAAAACCCTTGTATGGAAGATTTGAGCTTTCAAAGTTGAATAGATACCGAGAAATTTCGATTTTTCATTTTTCGAATTTTCGCCATCTTTGACGGGCCACTGTGGTCGCTAGGGAAGAGATAGAGACACGCAACCTGGACCGTTAGTTAGTTCAATATATGTAATTTCTGAATATAGAAAGAAATCAGCTCCAGATCGTAACGTTCGACCTGAGCGATGACCACAAAATGGTGACTTTTCGCTATGAGCCGACTTTGCGGCGCCACTGCGGCGCAAAAAAGTTTACTACTAGACCCTATAGCCCTTTAGGTTGGCCCACCGCTGCAGTTCACGTGAAAGCGGCGAACATTATGTACAATACAACCATCAAATAGGAGAAACCGGAAAAAACATCGCCGCCATAACCGGTCCGGGGTGCAACTTTTTAACGGTAAGTGATACGGGGCTGAAACTTCACAGACATACTAAACTCGATGTGCTCTACAATTTGCGCATGAAATCTGCGCAGGATCTGCGCAGGATTTTGCGCAGCTTCTGCGCAGCTTATTTTACACTGTCTCCAGCCACTTTTCACACATATTATAGGGGTCGCTGCCGCGACCCCTACGATAACCGTTATATACAACTTAACTATTTCGGGGGGGGGAATTCCCCCCATCCCCCCAGGCGCGTAGCCAGGGGGGGGGGGGGGAATGGGGGAAATTCCCCCACGAAATTGTGTTGCCCCCAGGAATTTTTTCCTGCCATGTGTAAAACGCCCATTTTTCAAAAAATTTTCAGTGATGGGCACTGGATATCTGGATTTTTATATCCGGATATCCGATTTGAGAAAAATATTCGGATATCCGGATATCCGTGTACATTTCAGACAAGGTAATGAAAAATTAGGAAATTTTTGACCAAAATTTCAAAAATTTTAAGATATTTTTCAAAAATTACTCTGAAAATATTTTTGAAACCAAGGTTGGGGCTTGGTTGCACGATAGACATTCACAGCCTGCCGAAAATTGACAAAAAAATTGAAAATTTAACTGCAAAATCGAAAACTTTTCTTGAAGTTAAGTTTGGAATAGGCGGATAACCGGATATCCGGATATCCGTTAACGCAAAATAGGCGAATATTCGGATATGAAAAAATATCCGGTGCCCATCACTAGAGAAATGAAAATCAAACGTGGACACCCAAAGTCAGACCAACCTTAATCACGCAACCGGTTTCGATGCTCCACCGGTGCCCATCACTAATTATACCATTATAATACGTGTTTCGCACTAAAAACGAGTACCACTTGCATTTGGTGTACTTTGACCACCTTCTGCATCATTTGGGTGCATGAACACGCACTGCGCCTTAAGTATTATTGTAATTTCAACGAATGCTCTGTAAAAATTCCACGAAGGTCACGAAATAGAAAAATTTCTCAGCTTCTGGGGGCGCCGCCCCCAGACCCCCCATAAAAATTTTGCATTACCCCCCGAACTTTTTTTCTGGCTACGTTAGTATATAAGAGGTTAGGTTGTATGTTGTGAGCTGACCTGTTCGATCTGGTTGCGCTTGTCCTGGAGTCGTTCCAGCTTCTCCGGCGGGAGTCGGGAGACGCGTCGCTGTCGCTCCCGCTCCGAGGAGAGCTCCTTCGTGGACCCACTCAGCTCCTTCAGCAGAGGCCCTCCTCCTCCTCCTCCCGTGGGCTGCGGCGGCGGCGGTGGAGACGTGAGAGCGGAGGCGGACTCCTTCTCCTTTGACTTTTTGTGCTTCTTGTGCTTCTTCCCTCCACTCCCGGCAGACTCCTTTCTCTCCAGGTCCACGCTTTCTCGACCACCTAAACAGGGAATGGGAAAAACACAGTCACTCGAATCACGCAAATCACATCAGATCAGCTTTAGTTTAGGAATGTCTCAGTACAAATTACAAGTTGTTTCCTGCGGCGCATTCTCAAAAATGGTTCACCTCAAAAATTTAAATAGTTGACGTTAAAATAGGGCGAATACACTTTGACAGCTAACTGTTAAAGACGAACACGCATTTGTTTAGGAAAAAGCCAGAGTTGCTGGGTTTATTTTAGGCGAAAAAAGTGGAGTCCACCCACTACCGGGGGAAGGGGGTCCAAAAGCGGGAGTAACAAAACGGGCTAAAATGCTAAAAATACAGAAAAATAGCCCTATTTTCTACATGTATACTGCTATAACTAAGCAAGCTAAAAAGTGCTCAAAAATTAAGTTTTAGTACTAAAAGACGGTTTTTGACCAAAAAATTCCGGCGACCAAAAATCCTAAAAGTTTAGCAATTTTCTGGGCTCCCTAGGGAGAGTGCGCGGAGAAAGCCCAAAAAGTGGGGATGGGGCAAAGTGGAAGGAGGTGCTCGAGTGGGGAAGGGGCACAAAAAGTGGGGGCGCCCCTCCCCACCCCACTAAAGTAAACCAGGAGTTGTATGCTTACGTGTAATAGCTATACTAAACTAAAGTTAAACTCCTTGCTCGTTTGAGGGGCAAGATAACCT